>CAUYRH010159488.1:0-95289 GCA_963574655.1 Perodicticus potto | reverse complement strand
GTACAATATGGAGACTGGAGGCCTCTAATGATTTCTCAAACCCCGCAGGGTGGAGAGCTTAAACCCTCCTCAGCCTGCTTAGAAGGTGCTTTAAATTGCTAAGTTGGGCTAAGCAGAAGCTTTCCCGGGAAAGCGCTTGTTGCTGGGATCAGTCCTCAAGTGGCTATCCACTTACCCAGTGTGCCAAAACCAGTCTCACTCTATGCCCCTGAGGGCTAAGGTTGCAAGGCTTCTCATTCCCCGCCTTTAGGCTGCTCAGTCACTAGATTATTGGCTCCCACCCGATGCTTGTTCTGTGACCCTAAGGGTGGAGCTTGCCCGGGCAGTTCTCCCATGATTGCTCCTCATGGCCCACAACCAAACACTGGTAGCTCTGTTTGGCTCGGTGGCTCAGTCTGGAGCCCCAGACAACACTCAAAGACCTCTGCACTCTTGCCCCAGATCTCCCAAGGCAGTTCAATGGAGTGCCAAGTCCAAAAGAAACCCAAACAGCTCACAGGTAAGGCCTTTCCAGTTCGCAATCTCATTGCTGCTGCAGCCACAGCTGCCGGCAGGATTAGACCGAACGAACACACACAACCACTTGCCAGATCTCCCACTGCTTTTGCCTTCCTCAGGGGGTCCAGAAGTCTCACGCTATCTCTCTGCATCCCCAAAGGGATGTTTCTGGGCAGATCCCGCCAGCCAGAGATGCCTGAAGTCTTCTCATTCCAGTCTCACCGTGCCCAGTTGCAAGGAAGCTATTACTTGGCAGCCATCTTAAAGCCTAATCCTATATGATTCCATTTTTTAAAAACATCTTCTATTAGAATGTGAATTATACCTCCTTTAAAAAAAATCTATTGTTTGCTCTAGAGTTTTCAATATACAAGTAACTAATGCAATTCCAATCTCAAATAGCACTACAACCCTTCCCAGATAGTATAAGTAACTTGTAATGGAACACTCCCGATTCCTCCCTCTAGTCCCTTATAACATTGCCACCATTTATTTTACTTATCTCTTTGACATACAATATGTTATTATTATTATTACTTTGAATAAACACTTATTAGCTCAGATAGGAATATGAAATACAAAGATTCTATCTTACTTTCACTTATTCATTTCTGACACTGTCCATTTTCTTCTGTTGAGACAAATTTCTGAACTGTAATCATTACCCACTCTGAAAAAACCTTTTAATATTTGTTGCAAAGGAATTCTAGTGGTAGAAAATTCCTGCATTTTGTGTTTGTCTGTGAAAGTCACGTTGGAAGGATAATTTCACTGGATATATAACACTAAGTTTTTTTTTTATATTTTAAATATTTTATTGTACTCTGTTCTGGTTTGCATGGCTGATAAGAAAATTCTTATTGTTCTTCTATAGTTAAGGTATTGTATTCTATCTGTTTTCTTTAAAGATTTTTCTCTTTGCCTTGATTTTCTGAAATTTGAATATAATATAAATAAGTATAGATTTTATTGGTATTTATCCTTACTGGGGTTCTGTGAATTTTATAGATTTATGTTTGGGTTTATTTAATTAAATTTTGAAAATTTTCAACCATTACTACTTCAAACACTCCTTTGGATTCATTATGGTATTCCTATTATGCATACCTTAGACTTTTAAAAATTGTCCCATAGTTCTTTTTCTTTTTTTCTTGTCCTTTTCTTTTCAGTTTCAGCATTTTTATTGTGTCTAACATTTCCTATTGATATCTTCTTAGCATTTTTATATCTTTGCTTATATTATTTTTTTCTTGCTATATCTTCAGATATTAACAATTTAAATTTCCTCCATTGTCCTCTGTTTGTCTCCTTTGTTTTCTGTGGTCTTCCCTAAAAACTTCTTCTTAAATATCCTTGTGTTTATTTCATCTACAATCCACTTATATACAGGATTTCTATTGATGTGGTTGTAAGATATAGAGGAAGAGAAGGATTTCATAATCCTACATTTAGGCTTCAATCTTTTAGCGTTCCTCGTTTATGAGTTGTGACCTTCATAAGCACTTCTCAGCTTCCCCTCCCATAACCTCTTAAGGAGAACTGAAGTTCATTAATTTTGCTTTCCCTAAATACCCAAAGCTCTGGTCAAGTCTTGTCTTTCTGGACATGCCTTTATGTTGGAGACAGCTATGGACATACTTCAGAATGATTGCCTTCAGACTTATTGTGTCAAAGGATTTTTCTCCAATCTTCACCATGAGAACATGGGGCTCCTGGAGGTCAAACACATAAAAGTGTGATGACCTCCCTTAGGTCAGCCCCATCTGAAGTTTTTAAATTTTCAAACTAGTCCATGTTAAGCTTCCAGCAATACATTTAAGCCTTCCTATCAGTTACTAGATCTAGTAAATTCTACTTCAGGTAATTTGACATGTACTGTCTGTGTTAGCGTGGCTCTCTAGCCTTGAGGGTGGTAATTGGTTGTGTGACCTCAATTCTCTGACAGGTTTTAGAAAATTCATTTATTTTCAGTTTGTTCAGCAATTTTTATTGTCATGAGGATGGGAGTAATGTCTTTGAAGCTCTTTATATGTTGAAACAGAAATATTAAACCCAGATTACACACACACACATACACACATATACATACACATACATATGTGTGTGTGTACATGTATGTGGTGTGTGTGTGTATATATATATATATATATATATATATATATATATCCAAATTTCTTACCTAGACCACTTCATTCATTCATTTATTCATTCATCATTCACTTATTAATTCATTTATCAAGCAAGCAAACAACAATTTATGAGTTCTTATCATGGGCCAAAATTTTTGCTAGGTAAATGCTATAGAAATGAAAGATAAACAATTTAAATGTAGTGCATTCATCTTCTTAATAGGCTAACTTTTGGGGGGTAGGCACAGTGCAAAATGTATGAGCAAGATATATGTCTAGCACCTTAAAAGCAATTGCTATGCAGCCTAACTTAGCTGCAAGTGACAAGAAACATTTTGGGGGATCAAATATGAGCTTGAGGATGCATTAACTTACTCAAGACAAAGAAGGACAGAAATGAGTGATGAGCATGAAGAAGGAAAGAGATCCGGGTAATACTAGGAGTAGAAGAGACACCTTTTGGGAACAGGACACAATTATAAGAGGGATGTTCCCTAACAAATGCAATCAGTGTAACCTGGTATCTTGTACCCTCAAGGAATCCCCAACAGTTAAAAATAAAAAAAGAAAGAAAAGATTGGAAGATAATGTAACCTGATTGCTGTGTGTCCAATCGCATTGCCCACAATTACTATTCCATAAGTATGAAACAATATCTTTACTACACATGTAGAAAGAAAATAAAACTTCATCAGTCATCCATTCAAATGAGAAAGGTCTTTCAGTACAAAACTTCCCCCCACACAATTAAAAGCATCTACTTTGCCACCAACAATTTACTTCTAAATAGGCCTCCAAAGAAACAGTCATTTCCACATTAGCTAATAGGAGATTATTAACAATCTGAGAGACCCATGACATTGCTTTCTGAACAGCAGTACACAGAACTTTTGCAAAAAGAATAAAAAATCAAAACCAGCCAACAAACCAAGGACATAGTACATCTCAAAAATCTGCATCATCTTTTACATTATAACTTTAGGTTTGCTCTCCAAAGTGTGTATTACCACAACATTGTGGGATTTTATAATGCAAATCCACAACAGCTCTACAAGGTCCTTCCCGTGTAAATGTCTTCAGATGCATAATCAAGCACAGAAAATCAAAAATATGTCTGGTTTGTTACACAGAGCAGGGAAGAAATGTTTGCTTAGATAGATTCTGGGTACCATCTGGGAGACAAGTGCCTGGTTTCACAACAGATTGCATAATTTTCCTGTAGAATCTGGAGAAAAGCCCTAACTGCTTTAATAGAGAGTTGATTTTGTATGCCTTTAATCTTCATTTCGGTTTGTCTTAAAGGCAATCCATATGGTTGAATGGCAGAAGTAGTCATTAGCTTAACACAGTGTTCAGGCTTCCATCTTTCTGTGGGAGATACGCAATATTTCACCTTATAGAGAGCTGGTTTTCGTTGCACATGGTAATTAATCTTTTTACTAGTGAAGCATCTATTGCATATATATGCCCTTTGATTGATTAGATTAGAAATTTAATGTTACAGTTCATACATTAGTAATATTTCAATATAACACATACCAAGGACTCCACTATCAATAACATGAGTGGATCACAGGCAGCACAAATCAGCACCTGAACCAAGAAGGATGACCTTGGCAGAAAGGTGCCTGTCTCTACACCTTTCTTGGCAGATGCCAGAAAGGAAAATACTTTGATATTATATCGTTAAAAAAAAAAATAAAAAAAAACTTAAAAATCAAAGCAGATTAGCAGAATTGGATATTTAAATAGAGAGAATGGCTCATAATTGTATCCTGGTGATAGTTTCTAAAGTGGAAGAAAAGTAGAATACCTTGTTTTCATTGAGCTACATTCTTTTTAGGCCTGAGGCTTATACACGTGCTTAAAAAAAAAGTAGCCTATGTGTTTCTGTCTACCCAGAAATGGAAAATTGTAAATAAAAGAAGGTCTTTATACTGATTTATCACATATTTATCCAGATTCTGGCCTTAGAATCTCAATAGGTTATCAAATACCATCTAGCAAATAGTATTCCAAACTCAGGTGACACTGAGTTGCACTTTCAAAGAAATCGAGAATAGAAATATTTAAGAATATCACTAAAGCCATAAAATGTTAAGTAGAAGCTACAGAATTAAAAATAAAAAAAACCAAATAACAGAATTCCTCCAACCATACATCTTAATGTGGTCACCTTCATTATCCTATAGGGAAGCAAATATCATTCTCCCCACAAATCATGTATTCAAGTAGCTTCAAAGAGTACAATGTTCACATACGTGTATTTAAATGAAAGGAAACAGGATAGTAGCAATCAAAGAGAAAGCACAAAATAAATTGTTAGATTATGATTGAGAAATGAGTTGAGTTGAGGTCATTGTAGAAACAAATTTATTATAATGCAGGCTTTGTAAAAATAAAGTACACTGCAAATTATAATAATGGCCCGAATTCTTTAGCAAGCTCTGGTTCTGTTCCCTTTGCCATCTCTCTCTGACTCTGAATTCAACCACGCGGTTTGATTTGGGACACATGAATCTTAGCAGGGATCACACAAATTGCAAAGGGTGTTGGGCTTGTTAAATCCTTCTCTCTCTATCATTATGAGAAGGAAAATCCCAGGCTAAGCCAGTGCTTCCCAGGAGAAGGATGAGAGACATGCACATCAGACGTGAGTCACTCGGTCATTGCAATCAAGGCCACCCTAATCAGGTAACAGTTAGCCAAACCCCAGATGCCTAAGCAAATCAAATGAAAATTAGGAAAACTGCCCAGCTGACCACTTCTGATGCTCGAGCAAAAAATGCGTATTATGCCACTGAGGTTTTAGCTTGTTTATTTACTATGCATTAGTTTGTACGAACAGATACATGTTACAAAGTAAAGGATAAATGCTAGCATTTATTAATAATAATTGCTAACGTGGTAGTCTCTTTTGTTTTCTGTATTTCTGTTTCTCTCTCCTTTTTGATCTCCAGGAAATTCCTGCTTCATGAAAGCATATGCTACAACATTTGATACTAAGATACCCATAATCCTGACATCATCATTGCGAACAGTGGCCTTCGAGTTCAGCCTGAACTTATCACTGTGGACAGAGTGATGGTCTGTCTGTATAATTAACTGAATGTTAATTAACTAATTAGTTTTTATTATACAGTTTTTCTGGGAAGAAAGAAAAAGGGAATGGATATAAAGTGATGATTAATAATTACCAATAAGGGGACATCAAAGTCTAGCAAATACTTGAATAAATAAAATAAGGAATGTTTTAAAGCTCAGATAATATTAATTTTGTCTTTTAAACACACTTGAGTATGATATGATGAATATTAGTGATAATTAAAGGGTAGTAGATTAAATTAGGTTTTATATAATACGCAATGATATGTGGTACAATTAGCTTCATATTTTATGGAAATTTTATTTTGTATTCTTTAAGAGTAGACATTATAGCTCAGTGAGTCTAGAAAATGGTGTTTTCCCTGCCTGAATGGTAATGTGCATTAATTTGGATATTTCATGTAGAAGTCAGTCTGCTGAGGAAAGCTTTTGCAGTCTATTTAAACTTGGTTTAATTTGAATCCCAAGTCATTCTTTGTGTCTATAATGTGGAACTACTTAATAATCTGTAGCAATAAAGCAAAGATTTGGGGACAGATTGGTTTCTAAAACCCTCTTGAATGGATACTCTATATTACCCAGTGGTTACAATGCAGTTAATGTGAGTAAATGAAAGGGAATGATGGATGCAAATCAATTAACATGCATCATTCAAATTATCAGCCTAACAGCAGACAAATCTTCAATAAATGACATACGAAGATAGTAAAATCGAATTGTGACTAGTCAAACCTAATTAATCAATTCTGTGCCTAAATATTAGATAAGTTTGTCAGTACTATTAATAGTCAAACAAAAGAATCTATCAAAATACAGTATTACACTGACATAATTAAATGTATTTCTGCTAAATGATAAGTCACTGTCTTAGATTATCTATGTAGAGTTGAGATTACCGAAATCTTGAGTTGATCTGAATGCTGTCTTCAAATTCTGTAATAACTATTAATATATTAGAAGGGTGAGGTTGTTGCCCACAGTGTGAGAGGCAAGGAGAGAAAAGAGCATCCTTCACATTTGAAAGGCTCTCTTCTTGTCACAGAGACACCCTGCTCCAAGTTGTTTGGAATGTGGGAGCCAAGAAATCCATAGAGATTAAATTAAAAACTGACAACGTGGCCTGATTACCAAGAGCCTAAAATCCACGAAGTTAAGCTCACAGAAGCTGTTAGCAGAGCCCAGCCAGGGCCCAAGATTTGGAGTTGCAATTGTAGACAATGATAATAAAGCTCTTTAAAGGGAGGAAGTGCTACCATCACACAAGATGTTCAGTGGTTAAAGGAACAATAAATCGAACACATGCCATCAACAAAATGCAAAAAAGATTTTCTTACACACCTTTTACACAGAAGCCACATGGAGCTTATGATGGCTTGAGGTTCCTAGCAGCCTTAAAAGTAGAAATAATGAAGCAACAATGACTATGTTTGCTTATGTTTACTGACTTTACGGGCACTATATGCCAGGCTGGCTTTCCTGATTATAATTCATGTATTAACTTATTTAGTTTTGATGACCAGTTTAGGAATTAAGTAGTATTGCTACCTTATTTTACAGATAGAAAATTCTTGACACAGAGAGATTAAGCAGCATGTCCATGGTCAATATATAGCTAGTAAATCAAGCAGCTGGGATTAAATTCCAGGCAATTTAGCATCAGAGTCCACTTTCTTAGAGTAGAAGTTTATCCTTATACCTCACAATTCAATATTCCAAAGACGCACTTTGAATATTTAAACTCCCCTGTGTCCATCTGGATGCCAAGCTGGCTTATGTTTAGAAAGGATTTTACCTTCCACGATGCATTTACATTTGATTTTTCAACAGCCCAGTGGGAAAGGTAAGGACACAAACAATGATATGGGTTAACATGAATTTTCCAAGGCAAGATAGTTTAGGGATTTTTTTGTTTGTTTCTTTGTTGCTATTTTTTGTGACAGTTTACTCATTCATGACTCACCTTGACTAGACATATTTAACGTTCCTCATACAGCCAGAAGTGCCACAGTCAAGACTCAGTCCTGCTGGAATCCAGTATTCATGTGAAATGTCCAGCAATAACTAGCTTTATTTCTTATCAGAAACCAAAAATATCTGTCCCTGTCTCCAAAGTAGCTTATATGACTATAACTAGTAATAAGCTGTAAACAAGTACACTGTTTTCATTCAGTCTTTTGCTGAATTTTAGGTTCCATTGGTATAAACTAAAAGGGCATAACAAGATAATGCTTAAAATACTTTAAACTCCAATATTCTAAGTGTTTGTAAATGCATTTCCTAATCTGAAAATAGAAACTTAGTGATAAATATTCACTAAGTACTAGAAAAGTAAAACAAGTAAACATGCTTCTTAAATATGCTGCATTTATACACTCCCGATGTTCCAAATAGCTTGACAGAGGAAACTTGTGTTAATATCATAAATTAAAAAACAACAATATGTCAATTCTGCCTCTGTTGCCCAATGGATTTCAAATCCATCACATCCTTTTGCCCGATCATTCTCCTTAAATATATATTCCCTTAATTGATCTCTAATATAAACACGAAATTGATCTTTTGCCTAGAAATGTAAATAAATAAATCAAACTCCGTGTTTGGGAGAAATCAGAAAATATATACTGAAGACGAAATCAGTAACAAAAATGGAGATCAATAAAAGATGTGTGTGGTCGGGCATGGTGTCTCAGGCCTGTAATCCTAGCACTCTAGGCCAAGGCAGGTGGATCACCTGAGCTCAAATGGTGGAAACCAGCCTGAGCTACAGTGAGACCCTGTCTCTACTAAAAATAGAAAAATTAGCCAGGCATTGTGGTGGCAGCCTGTAGTCCCAACTACATGGGGGAGGGAGTGAGGATTACTTGAGCCCAAGAGTTTAAGGTTGCTGTGAGCTATGACACCAGGGTGACAGAATGAGACTCTATCTCTTAAAAAACATAAAAATAAAATAAAATAAAATAAGTGTATACACTTAAATTCAATTAGTTGGAAAATTCAGACAATATATAGTCATATACACCCTGTGTGTGTTTATGTGTGTTTGTGTATTTTCTTCAGGTTACTTAAAAGTGCCTTTTTTCTAGTGGAGATGGAATTTGGGACTAGATTACTCCATGTTTTATCAACATAATGCCAAAATGGGTAGTTCAGAGACTAGAAAATAGAAAGTAAACAAAATCCACTAAACATCTTAGTTATTTCATAATACATATCAAGGTATGAATGCAAGCTTTAGCAAGCTGAAACCAAAGGGTGCAGGATTAAGTTGCAATTTCATTTTAAAGGTCTGGAAAGAGCACTGTGATCTATTGTGGAAAAGACACTAATCACTGAGGACCATAATTGCTGTTTGATAATTTTAATATGTAAGGGCATCTGATTAAAATTTAAGGGCATCTTGAGTATTTCCGAAGATAAATTAACATTTATTGAGAATGTCTAGGTGCCAGACTCTGGACTGATTACTTTGCATATAATATCCCATTTAATCCTTATGACAACTTTGGGAGCTAGGTTTTCATTATCCTAGAAAAGGTTATGATTTTAGTGAAAAGAATGTGAAGTTTGGAATCAGGTGGTCATGGACCCAAGGTTTCCATTAACATTTTTTTTGGTTGTTGTTAAGTGATTTTGGCATTATTTTTCCTAATTGGATGAGCTATGTGAATTCAACAGATGCTTTCTAGTTTAAACTTTGATATAGTATTTTTAGTGTGTCTTATTCAAAAGATATATTCTGCTACTCTGAATATTTTAAAGTCTTCACACTTAGCAGGGAGGAAGCTAACAGAGTGTTGGAAAAGCTGTAGATGAAATGTTGAGTAAAAAAGAGGGAGGGTGTTTACATATTAATTTTCAATCTGTAAAACGATTTTTTTAAAACTAAAATTTAGGGAATTTTGAATCCTTTATTGCCTAACACTAAAATATCATATTGGGATTGTTCTGTTGTGAAGGATAAGTATCATTTAGGGTAGGCTAAACTGTAACAACCAACCCCCAATTTTGGTGACTTAACACAGCAAGCCTTTATTTCCTGCTCACAGAGAGTCTGGTGCATACTGGAAGGGTCTCCAGAGCAGCTTTCCTCTAAGTGGTGGCTTAGCATTACACTTCCAGATAAGCTTGTCATGCTTCCATTAACAAGAAACATGAATCAAGAGAGGCGGGGTGTCAAAAGAACCAGCAATTAAATGCATCCACCAAATAGTCCCACACATTACAATGTTCACCTTTTATTGAACCAAGAAGTTCAGGCAAGGGTGCCTAGCTTCGAAGTGGCAGAGAAATATAAGCCTTCTCCCCTCTGAGAGAGGTCTGTAGGGATAGGAAACCCGATATTGTTAAGAAGTTGTAGGCCTGACATTTCCATTCTTTCTTAACCATTTCTAATTTATCTAAGAAAAAAAAATAGAGGTATACTAACCTATAAAGTTTACATCCTTTCACTAAGGTATGGAGTAAGTATTTGAAAGAAAAATACCAACTTTCAAAGAAAAATATACAGAGGTTGCTCTCTGACTCATTAAGGAAATAATATATTTTTAAAATTATGGCTGACATTGCCTAAATTCTTAAGCCATGCATTTCTTATACCTATGAAACTCTTCAGGAAGTCATAAGGTGAGCTAATAGTGAGCTGATAGCTGAGAGAGAAACCTCACTGAGACCACAGCTGCTTGAATGTAGAACTTATCGCATGGGATAAATGTGACATTTAAATTGCTTTGCTCTTCCCCTATGCATTTCTGTCAGAATACTTTCAGCTAGAAAATGGAATGATTTAAAAACACTTTAAAATATACAATATTTGGCTATAACATTAGAATATGAAGAAGCTTCAGTAAAATATTAGGTGGAATAGGTGGCTTGATTATTATGATGAATGTCAAAAGTATATAGGTACTTAATACAATTCAGTGAGTGATGAGTTGGTAATATCCTTTTCCCTCAGAGAAATGAAATGGGACACCAGGAAATTCAAAGAAAAGCTGATCATTTCTAATAATATCATACTCAAGGACAAAACAGAACAAAAGATTAAAATCTATATGTATTTGGCCTGTAACACAAATCTCACTCAGAAAATAAATAAAATGAAAAGATCAGAAGATATTAACTGAAGAAAGAAAATGTAACAGAATTCTGGAATTAAAGATAGAAAATAACTTAATATATTTTCAAATATATATAAACTTCTGAAATGTTTTAACAGGGCTAACACTATAATTAATTATCAGCACACGTAAGTCAATTTAACTTTTCAATTTCTTCAGCTTAAAAATAGTCACAGCAATGCAACCTCACAAAGGTTTTATGAAGGTTAAAGACACCTAGTTGATGTGTCTAGCACAACCTCTGTGTAATAGTGAACACTAGTACACACTTCGGTCTGAATCTTGGACAAGCCTCAAAATACAAATCTACAAATTTCAATTTAGAATTTGATTATGTAAGTACATATTTTAATTTTTTTCATTTAATTTTTATTTTTATTTTTATTTATTTATTTTTTAATTTTTAATTATTTTTTATTGAGTCATAACTGTGTACAATGATTCAGGCTTGGATGCTTAACAGGTAATTCAATAGACACGTGAGATTTAAAAGTGGAGTAGACCATGCAAATTTTTGAAGATAAGCTATTCTACTATACATTTCTAGAAATCAGTGTTTGTGTGTGTGTTTGTGTATGTGCTCATGCATACATAATTTCAGATGCTTCACAGACCTCTTCTTGTTTTCCCCTATAGGCATATTGAAACAAACCATTCAATTGGCTTAAGTGTTTTTACCTCCGTAACAGTCTTGAAAAAATAATGCACAAAGTTGATATAGAATAAGTCATGTTCTATTTAACGAAGTGAATATGTGAATATTTCAACCTGCAACATTTTTATTCTAGCACCTCAAAATGTATTAAATATACTTCAGGTATTATCAATTAAAGTATCTTAAAATTATTAGAACAAGGAACAGAGTCATTCAACTAATCACAGATAGATCTAAATACATTAGTTCTTAATCATAGCTTCGAAGGGAGAGAAAAAGATGGCAAGGCCAAGAAAGTCAAATTGCACCCCTGCAGCAACAAACAACAATGGCTGGGAAATAATGAAGGAACAACACTTTGCAGCATCTCAAACTCATTGAATCCCAGACTGTGTTGGGCTTCGGGAGGAGGAGGATTCCCTGCCACAACTTCCTATATGAAGCATCTCCTCCCCCATATTGTTTCTTGGGAGAAAAAGATGGACAAAAGCCATCCCAGTATCTTTTCCTATTTAAGAGATCAAACATTAAAGCCTTAGGGCAAAAACAGAGGAACTGATACTGACTTTTCAGGAATTTTTTTCCCATAGTTTCCACAAATGTAACCTTATTTCTGCTTTTTCAAGGGAAAATTTTAAAAAAAAAATTGAAGTCAGCCACCCTGGTTTTGAATCCTGGCCTTTCCACTCACTAGCTATTCAACTTGTCAAATTATTTAATCTTTTTGAATTTTGAGTAAAATGTTCAATAAGTGATATTTGAAAAAATTATTATCTGTTTCTCATAGGGTTGTGAAGAGGATTAAATGATATCATCCTCCTAGTATCTCAGTAACATTCCATGTTATTTAGTCACATAGTTTTGTACTTACTGGCATTTAAAGATTTAATCATGGAAACATTTATTTTTGTGGTTTTAGTTATGTTAAGCATCTTGACTCTATACTCCAGCAATGGCTAAGGTAGAACGAAGTTTGTTAAACATTTCGATTTGAACATGAACATATTCCTTGGGTTGATGGTTCTGATTGACACAACACTTTTTTTCTTTTTTAATCTATCAGGCATATCCCAGGAATAACTTTGAGAATAGTACAACATAAAGGGATACAAGATTGAATATTATCTACACACATGAGACTGTAGTCTCTTATTCTGAGACTGTGCTCTTAATTCCAGAGCATACCATTATATATTTGCATTTTAAGTAAAATCTGAAGAGGTCCTATGTCAAGGCACTTTCCATACAACAGCCAGAGGGATCAATCTGAGCTCAAAATTTGATCATGGCTCCACGGGCTAAAACCCTTCAGTATCCTCCTTTACCTTTCCTATCAACTCCCAACACCTTAATAAAGCTTAAAATCACGATCAGGCCCAGCTTATTCCTATTTTGTCCTCATTTTACATTTCTCTATCTCTGTCGCTGCATGCTATATTGCAAAATATGGGTCATTCCTCCCCTTTAGTCCATACTTTGTCTGGCTCTTTTGGTTCATTTTTTAACTTACGTGATGCTTGGGATTCTCTGAAATGCATACCTTGTGTGTTAACAGGATATCCTACACATGACCACACAGAGGTAAGTCTGGATCTTATATATAGCTCTGAAACTATTTCTACCGTTAATAGTCCATATTTGACTGTAAGGTCAGGAACATTGTGCTAATCACTCCATCCCCAATATGTAATATATGTACAGTGTCTGGCATATAGGAAATGTTTTTAAATATTATGTGACTGAACCATATAGCATTGCAATTTTATGATTATTGTATTTGCTCCATATTTTGCACTTTTAAAAACCATGAATTGTTTTGATAACTAAATGTAAAATATCTACATTGAATTTGGAATACTGTGGTATTTCCTTAAAGGCAGGAGGAATCTGTCTGACTTTGTGTTCATTGCTGTATCATTTAATATCCAACACAGAACCTACTATATGGTAAGCATAAGATTAACATGTCTTGAACCACAAATAAATGGATATGGCTTTGACACTTAGGAACCAGAGAACTGTGCAAATACCAAATCAATATACTAACCTACAGAGTGTCCATAAAGTTCATGTACAACTTAAAATAGTAAATTAGTTCATATTAGTTCCATATTAGTTCATAGATACTTATTCAAAGTCAAAATGAATTAAGGACTAATAACAAGTTTTTAAATAATCTCACAGTTTCTTTAATTTTGAATTAATTATCTGAGTTGCCATCTTATCATTATTTTGTACTCTTAAGACATAGAAATATTTATAGCTCTTCCTTATTTAATTAGCTTTTTCTGGTTTTTTAAAGGAAAAGTAAAATACATTGTATCCTCACAAATTACAGGATAAGAAACGAGGCACATTTTCTGAGATATTATTTGTATCTGTGTTTGTGTATGTGAGTGTGTGTGTGTTTGTGTATTTGTAGTATAGTTCTATTCTATGTCATTTGAAAATACCACAATGGGTTGCTTGGCATCTGCTAAGAAATTATACTCAAAGTGAATTTTTAAATGATTCATGTTTTGTAATCTCAAGAGATAAACAGCACTGATATCACCCTGTATTTATACGCTGCATTAATCTCCATTGTGGCCAGTTAATTGTATATGATTTTAGTTCCTGAACACCAAATATTTTAGGAAGATAAGTAGCTTCTCCTTCTGGAAATTACTATATATGGATATTTTTTAAAATGTTGGTAGTTTTCGTTGAATGCCTATCATTATAGAAAATTTTTACTTTAGGATAAAACCAAATTAATGTCTGAGCAAGAGGAAGAAGTAGAAAAGCAGGTGAAGAAGAAGACATCAAGTTTCTTTCCACCCCCTATTTAACCACTGGTGCTGGGTGAACTGGCTGGCGACTTGTAGAAGACTGAAAGTGGATCCACACCTTTCATCATTAACAAAAATTGATTCTCACTGCATAAAAGATTTAAACTTAAGACATGAAACTATAAAACTACTAGAAGACAGTGCAAGGAAAACATCTGAAGAAATCAGCCTGGGAGAATATTTCATGAGGAGGAACCCCTGGGCAATTGAAGCAACACTAAAATACACTACTGGGACCTGATCAAACTAAAAAGCTTCTGCACAGCCAAGAACACAGTATGTAAAGCATGCAGACAGCCCTCAGAATGGGAGAACATATTTGCAGGGTATGTCTCTGATAAAGGTTTTATAACCAGAACCCACAGAGAACTCATATGTATTAGCAAGAAAAGAACAAATGATCCCATCTCATTGTAGGCAATAGATTTGAACAGAAACTTCTCTAAAGAAGACAGGTGCATCGCCTACAGACACATTAAAAAAATGCTCATCATCCGTAATCATCAGAGAAATGCAAATCAAAACCACTTTGAGATATCATCTAACACTAGTAAGATTAGCCCACATCACAAAATCCCTAAACTATAGATGTTGGCATGGATGTGGAGAAAAGGGAACACTTCTGCACTGCTGGTGGGATTGCAAGCTAATATGTTCCTTTTGGAAAGAAGTTTGGAGATCACTTAGGGATCTAAAAATAGACCTTCCTTTTGATCCTGCAATTCCTCTACTATGTATATATCCAGAGGACAGAAAAATCACTTTATAACAAAGATATTGCACCAGAATGTTTATTGCAGCCCAATTCATAATTACTAAGTCACGGAAGAAGCTCAAGTGCCCATCGACCCAAGAATGGATTAATAAATTGTGGTGTATGTATACCATGGAATATTATGCAGCCTTGAAAAAGATGGAAACTTTACCTCTTTCATGTTTACATGGATGGATCTGAAACATATTTTTCTCAGTAAAGTATCTCAAGAATGGAAAAAAAGGATTCAATGTACTCAGCTCTACTATGAAACCAATATATAAGTAAACAAACTTTCATATAAAAGTTATAACCCAACTATAGCCCAAGATGACAGGGAAAGAGGAGGAGGAGGGTTGGGAGGAGGGAGAATGGGTGAAGGGAGGGTAACTTGTGGTCCCACACCTATGGTGCATTTTACAAGGGTACATGTCAAATCTACCAAGTGTAGAGTACAAATGCCTAAACACAATAATTAAGAAAGTACGGTGCAGGCTATGTCAACCAGTTTGATGAAAATATTTCAAATTGTATATAAAACTAGCACATTGTACCCCATAAATGCATTAATGTACACAGCTATGATTTAATAAAAAATAAACAGAACTACTGAAGGATTAATAATCAAATGAATAAACCACTGAGCGCTGAATAGCAAGTAAGTGCTGAAACAATATGGAGTTGTGGAATCTTGGCTGGGTTCATAACTATATCGAGGGGTAAAATCATGCCACTAAGATTCATGGCTGTATTACTGTCTATGTGCTGACTTTATTATCAAGAAGTCTCTCTCTATGTTAGCTCTCTTAACCTAAGAATTTACAACTTTGAATCCCAATAAAGTATGATCATCATTCTCTAGCATCTGTATAACCAAATATCAATGACAATGGATGACATTTTTTCACTCTAACAGGCAAGACAGGTGGTGTGATGTGATAGGCAAGTCTAGGTTGTCATGGTGTTGAGAGGGAAGAGGCAACTCGATTGATGACATCAATGGGGATACAGAACTGGGGTATGAATAATTCTTATAAGAACATGTTAGTGATTTTATAAAGTAAATTTATTAAACCATTAAAAATAACAGATTACTTAGTCCAGTAAAGAGTATATGAGTAGGAAGCCAAAATCACCCTACTTCAAACAAAGCAAGTTTGCTTTCATCTTTTTTATGGAGGAGGCATCTATTTGAGATTTTCATTGGCAAAACTGATTTTTTTTTTAAGAAAATCTTGAAAACTTCTGACATTGATTACCTTAAGTGTCGCATCTAATTTGAGTATTTCATTTGTTTCTGAGGACAGGGTTAACAATATTCGAGAAAAAAGTTATTGGAAAGGTTCACAAATATGCTTTCTGAAATGAAATGATACTTAAATTGTGGGAGGTAATTACTGCTAATTAGTGGATAAAAGTGGCATAATAGTAAAAATAAATAAATAAAAAAGCAGTATTAAATAACAAGCACAAAGATCCACTTATCTTTTCAAGTAATGATTACTTGCCCAAGAACGAAAAAATATCCATGCAGTTGTGATATGCTCTTAATGGTGCTTTGGGGGAATCCCAAACCAATTAGCAAACAGTTTTCCTGGAGATAAACATTTAGGTTTTATAAATTCAAGGAACCGCATATTTTTTGGTTGATCCAGAGTTTTAATAGATTGCTGCATGTTAGATAATAAGGAGATCACCAAGATGTGAACCTCTTTGCCTTTCTGTTTCAGGGAACCAATTATGGTAGGTTTACCATAAATGGATATACCGCTCCTGCCTAAAAATGCCACAGATGTTGATAATATTGAAAACAAAGATCCTTTTCAAGCACCTATGAGATATTACATATTTATTAAATATTTATCAGCCAAAATATGCTGAATATTCTTTTCATCCTTTTCAAATTAGAAAGCTTGGGAGAGATGAGATTCTAATGGTTCACCAAGTTCAAATCTCAATTCATTTGATTCCAAAGTTGATTTTTCTCCCTTTATTACTCAGGCTTTCTACTCAATTTCTTATCTATTATATCCGGAACGATTCCCACATATAGCAAAAGGCTCAAGTGATATTTTCAATTTTGAAGGTTACTCTTGTCTTCCTCCTCCTACTTCTCCATGTTCTTTTTCTTCTCTTTCTTCTTAACTGATTTTTCATTTCATCAAATAGGATTCTTATACACAGTGCTAAAGTAATTTCCAGTATGTTTCTCTAACTATATAGAATCACTGCTTACTGAAACTTCAGAAGGAGTTGTGTAAAGATCCATATGGCATCAAATGACTTCCTCCTAATACCTGAACTGTGGATGATAAGGGAAGAACTCTGTAACAAGAGGCAACAGGGCTATTATTTTGTATTGTGAATAATTTTTAAAGGGTTGGTGCTGCGGAGTGGCTAAATGAGACAGAAAATTCCCCCTTCTGATAATGACAACACCATCCACGCATCTGCTACAAATTTTCCTCAGAAAAGTACTCATTTGACTTTGTAATTTTTAGGGTACTTGAAATTAATACAAATCTTGGTTCTAAAGAGGTTAATGGAATTAAAATACCATGCTGTTTCTTCTACCTTAAATATGAATTTAGAGGAAGTACCTCTCAAAACAATTTTTCAGAATATGAAAAAGATCATTCTAAATTTGAGCTGCAGTGTGTGTCAGGATTTAAACATCTCAATCTCCTTTGTCTTTAACTAGACTACCTTGACAGTGACATCAGAACAAAAGCACTGTCCATGGTAGGACTCATGTATAGAGTTTTTGATGACAAGAAGACTTGGAATTAAATTATAAATTGATGCTGAGTGACAGAATGGCCCCACTATCTCTGTCACTTGCAGACAACTATCATAAGCTCAATTTGCTTAATGGGAACATGACATGTGCCATCCCACAAAAAGGCAGGTGCCTTCAAATGAGCAGTGGCCAATATTGCTTTTGAGAAATAAGAAATCTTGCCGGCATTCACCGAGCCAATTATTCAGCCAACTATACACTGGGGAAATTAATTCTTGGAGCAAAAGATTTTATTATATTCATAACTACAAATATTGTTCTTGGATATAAACTGCCTGGCTCACTTGACTCAGTGACCTTTTATTTCGATATATCTAATAGATTTATAATATGTTCTGGGAAGAACTTTTTTTTCTCTTAAATTGCTCTTTCAAGTTCTTGAATATCAGATGAATTTTAAGTCTTTCCAGAGATACTAGAGAAGTCAAAGAACTCTACATACCTGGTAGGGCTGGTTTCCAACTTGTTTCACGCAGACAGAACAACATAGAATTTCAGTATTGGAAGGAATCATAGGAATGATGCAGCCTAACCTGATAAAGTAAGTAATTTTCTTCCCTAGTGGACCATGAGTTTCACAAACACAATAATAATGTCCAATTAACCTACACTGTCCCAAATCTAGCAAAGGGTTTTATACCTAGGAAGTCTTAATTACATAATGACTAAGCGAAGGAAAATGACTAGCTTATCTATTTCCATATTTTGCCAAAAGTGGTACATTTACCAGCAATGACACAAGATTATTTTATGTGATACTTGAATACATGTTGGAATATTATTCCCTGTATTTTAGATACATATTTAATATTTATCATTTTGTTCTTGAACTACGAAGAAATGACCAGTAGTAAATTAAAATTAAAGTAAAATTATTTTAGTAAAGGAAAATTTTAAAAAGCAGTAAATTTAAAGAAAGGATACTAAATAAAGGTACAGATGATATCACTGATGGGATAACCTTTCAAGAGTAGAATACTAATAATGATAAACAGACTGAAAGCAAGAGTGAGACCCCATCTCTTTTAAAGATAGAAACATTAGTCAGATGTCATGGCACACACCTGTAGTCCCAGCTACTTGGGGGTCTGAGGCAAGAGGAGTTCCTGAACCCAGGAGTTTGAGATTGCTGTGAGTTATGATGACACCACTGCACACTATCAAGGGCAACAGAGCAAAACTCTATCTTAAAGGAAAAAGTTTAAAAAAGAATGATGAGAATCTGTTCAACACAATGTGTGAGTCTCTCCATTTTGCCCCACCTTTATAAAACCACCGACTGTCTGGCTCTCTATTATTATTTTTTTAATCAGTATTATAGAAAAATACATTGTGAATTTTTGATGCCATTGAAATATATGGCTATAGTTTATTCATAAGGCAACATATGGTACTTAAAGAATACAATGTATATTACTGAGGTATTTGTTACCCTCAAATCCTTAATTTGATCATGATATAATCTATTCATGTAATGAAACTGCACTTGCACCCCATAAATTTCTATCACCAAATGTAGAAATCTGAGAAGGTTGAATTTTCTTTATTAATACTTACACTAAAGTAGGAAACAGATTATTTATTTATTATTTTCTAAGAAGTATTTAAACAGATGCTCAGAATTTTATCCTTCATTTTATACAAAGGTCCTGTCTGTAGTACATTGAAATAAATAATAGGAGAAATTATTAGAAATGCAGTTTTCCTCTCACTGAAATTGCGCTTTCAGGCTGTGAAGCCCTTTACCATCATTATATCTGACATTCATTTTCATTTTCATTTTGGGATATTATTAAAATAGTGCTCATTCTGCTGTCAGATTTTCTGGACAGAGAAGTAGTATGAATGCATTAAATTCCTTAACTGAGTAGGAATTGTGCACTTGGCTCCCATTTGAAAGCAGTAGTAGGAGAAGAACTTGACATTGTGTTTTCCCAGAACAGATGATTAAATAAGGCATATTTTATTTCTTCTATTATTTTTTAAAATGAATGTGAACAATGCACATACTTGTGGATTTGTGCAATTTGCTACTGTAACACAGCTACACATCATGAGTTCTTTGTTCTTTCTAGTCTTCTCTGGAGGGGCTGCACTGTTGAAAGGGAGACAGAGGTTATTTTAGGGACACTGAGTGCTGAGACCTATCTCTTGCTACATTTAGACATTTGAAAAATTATCTTCCATAGTCTAGATTCATGATACTTGTGATGCAAAATAAGGTTTTAATTGATTTAATGTGCTTCTACAATACAACAAATAGTTAAACAGTGTGAATTCAGTGCCTATTTTTTCTTCAGTCTTTCCAGTTTTACTTCCATGCATTGCTAAAAGAAAAAGATTGCTAAGGTTGATTAAACTGCAAATGAAAATGTTTCTGAAGATCTTTTAAAAAGAACTTCTGTGTGACACACCTTTTGGGGGTGGGACACAATTATAAGAGAGACTTTACCTAACAAATGCAATCTATGTAACCTGGTTCTTTGTATCCTCAATGAATTCCCAGTAATAAAAAAATAAAAAAATCTCTGAGCCTCTGGAAAAAAAAGAACTTCTTCCCACAAATTATTTGCCTCCACTTTTTAACTGTATAGTTAGTGACTTTTTGAGCTACTGATTTAAATAACTATATCCAGCCATTTACTTAAAAATGTCTCTCTTGGTTTACTCACAAGCTACTTCCTTATACTTAAGAAATTCTATTATATATTGTCCACAATATATAATAAGGTTGATTTCTGATTGGATTTCTGGAACATTATTTTCTGTTACAATGACTTTACATTAAAGCTAGAGATTTAACCATTTTTAGTTATTTTGGAATTAGCCAAACCACCTTGACTAAAATGAGTATGATGAAATTTGGGGGGATGGTGGATAGACCAGCTCTATATCTTGATCAGGGATCGTCACATGACTGTCTATATTTGTTAATATTTAGATAACACCATGCCAAAAAAGGTGAATTTTCTAGTACTTAAAGTATTAAATTACTGAAAAGATAATATGGCCATGTTAGCTCTAAAATATCACTGCTGACATCTGTATGTTATGTCTCCACTTCCTGCATTTTCTCTTTAGCTTGTCAATTATGCTTTACTCACCATGACTCCACTGGAGACCCCAACAAGATTGCTTTCAGAGACCAGCCTTTTGCAAAATCATTGATCATTAATTAGTTCACAACATTTTTCATCTTGTCATTTAACCAATGTTGCAAGAAAAGGATAATCAAATTTCCTTACTTTATTTCTGGAATATTGGACTTTTTTTCTCAGTCAACCTTCCACCTTACTGACTGCCTCTTTCATAGAAGTTCGTCTTCTTTCCAGTGTTGTGACATGATAAACATAAACACAGGGTGTCCATAAAGTTCATGTGCAATTTAAAATAGTTGGCTATTTTAGTTTAAAATGCACACAAACTTTATGGACACCCTGTATATGCTGTTAACTTTTCCCCCCTCCCTGGTGTGTGTGTGTGTGTATCTTTAGTTTTCACTCATCTCTGAGTTCAAGAATCACAATTCCCAGCTAATTTCTTAGACATTTCCTTTTGGATACAAAGTAGACATTCATATATAGCATATACCAAGAGAACTTGACTTTCTTTCCACACATTTCTCGAACACAATAAATAACTAACATTCACTGGCTTCTTCTGGTCAAAATCCAAAAATTGATTATAGTTTAAACCTTTGCATATAATCAATGAGCATACCCTATCAACATTGTTTTCAAAATATTTCTTCACTCTGATGAAATTTTTGCATCTTCCAGCTATAAATCTGACCTCTCTCATTGGAGCCTTATAATGAATTTCTTTCCTTCCATTCTTCCACACTCTATATTATAATTTTATTTTTATTGTAAGTTGACACATTACAGTTGTAAATTTATGGAGTACAAAGTGATATGATTTATAAATACTACAAGGAATAATTAAATCGAGCTAACTGACATATTCATCACATCCAATGTTTATCATTTTTGTGATAACATTTGAAATTTACTTTTAGTGATTATGAAATGTATAAAACATTATAATTTCTATATTCACCATACTATACAATAGATCTTTAAGGAAAAAAACAAACTTATTAATCCTAATAGAAGTTAAACCTTTTGACTATCATCTTCCCAATCTTCCCACCCTTTCAAGCCTCTGGTAACCACCATTCTACTCTCAGCTTCTTTGAGTGCAATTGTTTTATAGTCCACAAATTATGTAAATGAGAACATATAGTATTTGTCTTTGTGTACCTGGCTTATCTTATTTTACATATATTCTTCAATTCTACCTGTGTTGTTACAAATGCAAAGCTTTTCATACCTTTTATAAGGCTGAATAGTATTCCATTATGTATATACACTACCTTTTCTTCACCTAGTTGATGGGCTCTTAGATTGATTCCATAACTTGGCTACTATGAATAGTGCTTTAATAGGGCGGTGCCTGTGGCTCAGCGAGTAGGGCAATGGCCCCATATACTGAGGGTGGCGGGTTCAAACCCGGCCCCAACAGAACTGCAAAACAAAAAAACAAAAAAAAATAAATAAAAGGGGAAACTTTAAAAAAAATAGTGCTGTAATGAATATCAGAGTGCATATATCTAATTGGAATTTTGATTTCAAATCTTTTGAGTAAGTGGGATTGCTGGATCATATCATAATTCTATTTTTAGTTTTTTGAGGTACCTCCATACACTTTTCTATAATGATTGTGCTAATTTACCAACAGTAAACAAAGGGCTCCCTTCTCTCCATACTCTTGCCAATACTTGTTATCTTTGGTCTTTTTGATAATACCTGTTCTGACAAGTGTGAGGTGATGGCTCAATATGGTTTTAATTTGCATTTCCCTACTGGTTAGTAATGCTGAACATTTTTTTCATATATCTGTTAGCCTTTTTAATGTCTTCTTTTGAGAAACGTCTATTCAGTTTCCTTGCCCATTTTTAATTGTATTATTTGTTTTATTTTTACAAAGTTGTTTGAGTTCCTTATATAGGTATTTTTGATATTAATATTTTATTAGATGTATGGATTACATATATTTTCTGTTTGCTAATTGTTTTCTTTATTATGCAGAAGCTTTTAATTTTTATGCAATACCATTTGTGCACTTTTAATTTTGTTGCCTGCACTTTGGGAATAAAATCTAAAAAATCATTATCTAGACCAATGCTATGTTAATTTTTTCCCAATGCTTTCTTTAAGTAATTTTGTAGTTTCAGGTCTAATATTTAAGTCTTTAATCTATTTTGAGTTGATGTATTTCATTCTTCTGCAGGTGGATATCCAGTTTTCCCAACACCATTTATTGAAGAGCCTGTTCATTTCCTATTCTTGAAACCTTTGTAAAACAAAAATTGATTGATTTTTAATTATGGGACTGGTGCTTTTGGCTTTGGAGGACTATTAATTTTGCTTCAATTTTTAATATAGCTCTAATCAGATTTATTTCTTGTGTGAGTTTTAGAAAATTATGACTTTCAGTAGTTGATTAATTTCATCTAATCAAAGTTGGTGACTTGGAGTTGTTCATAGTATTTCTTTATTATTCTTTAAACGGTCATGGCATTTTTGGTGATATCCCTCCTTTCATTTTTCGACTTTAGTAATTTGTCTCTTCTTTTTTCTTAGTTGGTCTAGGTAAAGACTCATTAAGTTTATTGATGGTTTTTAAGAACCACACTTTGTTTTTTAATTTTCTCTACTGATTTCCTATTTTCAATTTTATAAATTTATCCTTAGATTTTTGTTATTTATTTTCTTTGGCTTACTCTAGATTTAATTTTCTTCTTTTTCTACTATCCTAAGATGGAAGCTTAGATGAATGATTTTAGATCTTTCTTTCTTTTAATGGTCTATATACATTAAGCACTATAAATATTTATATAAGTACTGTAATCTTTGTACAGGGTTTGACAATTAAATTCACCACTCATGCTAGGAGAAGTGCTACTTATCTCATTGATGAATATACATTCAGAGTATTCCCCTTGGGAAACTATGCACCAAAGCCAGTGGCTAGTTCATCCTTCAAAGCATTTCTGTAACTCTCTTACTAGAATGAAAATCAGAGCTATTGTACGTCACACAAAAAAGATACAACAGCAATAATGAATACCACTCAGCAAGACACTGCCACACATTCGCACAAACACAGTTGTCACTGATATACCAAGGTTATGAAACCTTACTGAGTTTTTTGTACAGTGCTGCCAACTTCAGCGCACACTGGCACGTTCATGAACTTAATTGTCAGGCCTCCTCATACGTGTACAATCACAGCTCTGATGGTTATTCCATATAAAGAGTTTTACAGTTGTTTTAAAGGGTGAACTAGATGCTAGCATTGATGTAGAGCTTCCCAAAGGGAGCACTTCAAAGGTGACCATAGTGATATTCAGCAATAAGATACACAGCAGTATTTCTAGGATAAGTTCATGAACTCAAGTGTCCAACCTTTTGTATTCCATTAACTTTGCTGAGTTGTGTTTTCATTTTCACTTTGTTCAAAATTTTCCTTCATATTTCTTTGATTAGTGTTTTATTTAAAAGTGTTAATATCCAAGTGTTTTGTGATTTTCCATCCATCTTTCTGTTATTCATTTCTAGTTTAATCTCACTTGGTCTGAGAGCAGGCATTGTATGATTTCTATTCTTTTAAATGTGTTAGAATGAGGTCACTGACAAAATTGGCCTAACTCTTGATGGATGTTCTGTGTGAACTTGAGAAGGATGTATACTCTGCTGTTATTGGGTAAAGTGATCCACAGATTTAAAATACATTAAGTAATTGATGGTGTTTTTAAGTGCACCTGTGTTCTTTACTGATTGTTTATCTGTCATATCTATCCATTTCTGATAGAGGCATATTGAATTCTCCCACCGTAACAGTGAACTCAACTATTTCCCCTTGCAGTTGCACTTGAACTTTTCCTTACATATTTTGACGTTATGTTGGCACATAAATGTTAATCTCTCTGGAGAATTCATTTTCATTTATAATGTCTTTTTTTAATCTTGATAAATTTCCTTTCTCTAAATTCTATACTATCGGAATTTAAAATGACTAATCCCACTTTCTTTACACTTATGTTATATGTTTCTCCATTTATTTACCTTTATTCTATAAGTGATTCTGTATTCAAAGAGGGTTTCTTGTAAATATATGGTTGAGTCTTGCTTGTGGATCCTCTCAGACATTCTCTTTCTTTTAATTGGTGCATTTAGACTATTAACATTCAAATCAATTATTTACATAGTTTGATAAATGCCTACCATATGTATTACTGTTTTTTTTTTACTTGTTGTCCTTATACTTTGTTTCTATTGTTTTCCACTTTTTTATCTTTCATACTTTTCAGTGATATGCAATTCTAATTTTTATCCTTTCTTAACATATCCATTGTATTTCTTTCTTTTTCACTTTTTTTAGTGGTATTCCTAGGATTTATAATGTACATTTACAAATAATCCAAGGTTACTTTCAAATAACATTATACTTTTTTATGAGTAATGTGAGTAATTTATAGTAACAAAATAATCCTAATTCCTCCTTCCAGGCCTTTGTATATGACATCACTGCTGTTGCAGTTCATTTCACCTTAGATATTTAAGAATGAGAAAAGAAAAGTTTTCATTTTACCTTTACTCATACCTTCTCTAGTCCTCTTCCTTTCTTTTTGTATCTAAGTTTCTGACCTGTATATTTTCTTTTCTGTCTAACCAACTTCTTTTGGGTTTTTTTGGTTTACTAATTATTTTTCTTATTGGGATTCATTGAGGGTACAAGAAACCATGTTACACTGATTGTATTTGTTGGGTAAAGTCCCTCTTACAATCGTGTTTTGCCCTCAAAAGGCGTGGCACACACCAAGACCCCACCCCCCTCGCTCCTTCCCTCTCTCTGCTCTTCCTTTCCCCACCCCTCCCTCATTCTTTTCCTCTCTGCTCTCCCCTTCCCTCATCCCCACCGTGTCATTAATTGTCATTAATTGTCCTCATATTAAAATAGAGTACATGGGATTCATGCTTCTCCATTCTTATGATGCTTTACTAAGAATAATGTGTTCCACTTTCATCCGGGTTAATACAAAGGCTGTAAAGTCTCCAATTTTTTTAATGGCTCAATAGTATTCCATAGTGTACATATACTACAGTTTGTTAATACATTCCCGGGTTGATGGGCATTTAAGCTGTTTCCACATTTTGGCGATTGTAAATTAAGCTGCAATAAACAGCCTAGTGCAAGTGTCCTTATGATAAAAGGATATTTTTCCTTCTGGGTAGATGCCCAGTAACGGGATTGCAGGATCAAACGCGAGGTCTAGCTTGAGTTCTTTGAGAGTTCTCCATACTTCCTTCCAAAAAGGTTGTATCAGTTTGCAATCCCACCAGCAGTGTAAAAGTGTTCCTTTCTCTCCACATCCACGCCAGCATCTGCAGTTTTGAGATATTGTGATGCGGGCCATTCTCACTGGAGTTAGATGGTATCTCAGGGTGGTTTTGATTTGCATTCTCTAATAATTAAGGATGATAAGCATTTTTTCATATGTTTATTAGCATTCATCTGTCTTCTTTAGAGAAGGTTCTATTCATGTCTCTTGCCCATTGATATATGGGATTGTTGGCTTTTTTCATGTGGATTAATTTGAGTTCTCTATAGATCCTAGTTATTAAGCTTTTGTCTGATTCAAAATATGCAAATATCCTTTACCATTGTGTAGGTTGTCTGTTTGCTTTGGTTGTTGTCTCCCTAGCTATACAGAAGCTTTTCAGTTTCATTAAGTCCCATTTGTTTATTTTTGTTGTTGTTGCAATTGCCATGGTAGTCTTCTTCATGAAGTCTTTCCCCAGGCCGATATCTTCCAGTGTTTTTCTTATGCTTTCTTTCAGAATTTTTATTGTTTCATGTCTTAAATTTAAGTCCTTTATCCATCTTGAATCAATTTTTGTGAGTGGAGAAAGGTGTGGGTCCAGTTTCAGTCTTTTACATGTGGATATCCAGTTCTCCCAGCACCACTGATTGAATAGGGAGTCTTTCCCCCAAGGTATGTTCTTGTTTGGTTTATCGAAAATTAGGTGGTTGTAAGATGTTAGTTTCATTTCCCAGACATTCCTAGACGTTCGTTCCATAGACTTTTGATTCCAAATGTCTCTGTCTCTATTTTTGTGCCAGTACCATGCTGTCTTGACCACTATGGCTTTGTAGTACAGCCTAAAATCTGGTATGGTGATGCCCCCAGCTTTCTTTTCATTACTAAGAACTGCCTTAGCTATACGGGGTTTTTTCTGGTTCCATATAAAACATAGAATCATTTTTTCCAAATCTTGAAAGTACAATATTGGTGTCTTAATAGGGATGGCATTAAAGAGGTAGATTGCTTTGGAAAGTATAGACATTTTAACAATGTTAATTCTTCCCAGCCATGAGCATGGTATGTTCTTCCATTTGTTAATATCCTCTCCTATTTCCTTTCTTAGGATTTCATAATTTTCTTTTCTTTTTTTCTTTTTTTTGTGGTTTTTGACCGGGGCTGGGTTTGAACCCGCCACCTCTGGCATATGGGGCCGGTGCCCTACCCGATTGAACCACAGGCGCCGCCCACATAATTTTCTTTACAGAGGTCCTTCACCTCCTTTGTTAGGTATATTCCTTGGTATTTCATTTTCTTTGAAGCTATGGTGAAGGGAGTTTTGTCCTTAATTAGCCTCTCATCTTGCCTGTTATTGCCGTATACAAAGGCTACTGACTTGTGGGCATTGATTTTGTATGCTGAGACATTATTGTATTTTCTGATGACTTCCAGGAGTCTTGTGGTTGAGTCTTTGGGGTTCTCTAAGTATAAGATCATATCGTCAGCAAAGAGGGAGAATTTGACCTCCTCTGCTCCCATTTGGATGCTCTTTATTTCTTTGTCTTGCCTAACTGTATTGGCTAGAACTTCCAGCACTACGTTGAATAGTAATGGCGACAGAGGACAACCTTGTCTTGTTCCAGTTCTAAGAGAAAAGCTTTCATTTTTACTCCATTCAGTAAAATAATAGCTGTGGGTTTGTCATAGATAGCTAGACAGCTTTGATCAGTTTCAGAAATGTGCCGCGTATGCAAGGATCTGCATTTTAAACAGATACTCCATTGTGTACCAAGTTTGAGCAAACACTTTCTCAACAATCTAGCTCTCTCTCTGCCCTCCATCCCCAGCCTAGTCCATCCCATCTCCATCTCTTGCCTGGACAGCTGCAATGGCCTGAGCTCTCCAAGCTCTCTGATTCTTGAGCCCCTGTGACCCATTGTGTATATGGCACGGAGAGCATGCTATGTTCTCTCCCTCCTTAAAGAACATGGCTATGTTCTCTCCCTCCTTAAAGTCCCCCTCAGTGACCCCTTCATCACCAGGATAAAGACTATATTTCTGAGTGTGGCCTGGAAGGCCCTGCATGACGGGCCTCCCTCCACCTTATCAACTCATCTCACACATCTTCCCTCATTCTACCCTGTGTTCCTGTTTCCTTACAAACCAGATGGGCTTGCTGGACTCCAGGCCTTTGTCCACTCTGTACCTCTGCCTTGCTTTCTTGTCTCCTATGCTCTTTGCCTGGCTGATTTCTGCTTAGTCTTCTCTTTGGTTGGCCATGGCTTCCTTGGGAAGGCTTTCTGTGGAAGCCCCCACACTCAGTCCCCTGCACTTCCTCTGGCATAAAGTTCATCATGCACCAGTGCTATGGCCCCTCGCCTGCTGTGCCCAGAGCTCCAGGCAGCCAGAAGCCTGGCTTGAAGCAGGGATTCCCACCCCTGTATGCCCTGTCAGCCCCAGGACTCAGGGGTGCCACCAACAACTGGCCCACCCACCAAGCTCCTGTGATTTAGCAAACAGGCTGACATGAAGAGTTACCCAGTCTCTATTTTTATAGAACGTAAATCCTGGTGAAACTGAATCCATCACATAGTTTGAGCTCTTCAGAGAAACTGTTGAAAGTCACCATTATTGGAGCTGCCAGTCTTGTGATTCCCCCAAACAACATGGCTTTATCTAGGAAAAAAAAAATCTGTGAGGCACATTCTGTCTGTTATTCAGGCCTTGGCTTCTCACATCACTTCCCACAGAGGCACCCTGGGAAAGCCATTCTGAGTCCTGCTTATCCTCTCCCAATCCTACCTGTCCTATGGGGACATGTGGCAGCTGCCCCAGGTCTGTGTAGATGTGGCAGAGAAGAAACTGCTCTGGGCCTTGTTTAAGACTGGCAAGGTGCCCTTGTTTTTGCCGGCATCTCAGAGAAGCCATGTGCCCTCCCCCTAAGTTTTCTGGAGTGTGTATGGTGTGCTCAGGTTGGGGCAAGAACAGCAAAGACTCCCTTTGCCATGAGTGGAGCATCCTGGGCTGGATGGCATTCACTCAGAATTCACATTGAATATGAATACAGGGTTGAAGCTCTAACTCTTAGGATCTCAATAGGATGAGACTGTATTTGGAGACAGGAACTTCAAAGAGCTAATGAAGGTGAAGTGAGGTCAATAGGGTGATGACCGTGTCCTTATGAAAAGAGGAAATTATGACTCCTTGACCTCACACTGCTACCCTCTGGAACTATGAGACGATATTTTTCTGTGGTTTCAGCTCCTGAGCCTGCAGTCCTTTGTCACGATAACCCAAGCAAACTAACACATGGAGAATATGGGCAAATAGTTACTGTCATCCAGGCACTGTGCTGTGCTCTGGGGCAGAAGTGGTAAGAAAAGATAGACACAGTCTTTGCCCTTATGGGGTTAACAGTCAGGCAGGGAGAGGAAGAGGGGACACTGGGGGGACGGACAGTCAATATACAAACAAAAGCAAGGTGACCCTTCGCGAGACCAGCAGTGCTATGTGCAATCACCTGGATTCACGTGATGGGGCCCAGACTTCCTCCCCGTGGGCCCTCAGCCAAATGACATTCGGGCTTTGCTTCCCGCTGTTATAAAGCAGGGTGGGTTATAAACCCGAATCACCGAGTCTGGTGTACCCTAAGTGCTATGATCACTTATAAACACAGGTCACGGGTCCTCCCTGCTGTCTTTACCTCCCTTCATTTTGTGTGGCTCGGGCCAGCTGCCGGGAGGGGGTAGCAGTGGTGTAGGATGGGGGTGGGGGCAGGGAGAGGGTGAGAAAGCTCCACGTTCCCAAGCCCCAACCCTGAAGCACAGGCTCTGCCTCTCACCTCATTTTCTGTCTCGACCAGGGACTGGGGAAAGACTGGGGGTGGGACCATCTCCTCCCACCATCAACCCATTAAGTCCCTGACCCTGCATTGCCCTCACCCTCCACAAGCAATTCAAGTGCCTTGACCCCAGCACCTGTGGTCATATGGTACAGCAGTGAACAAGCCAGGGAGGCCCAGTCCCATGGCCGGTGTCCAAGGAGGACTTTGGAAGCCTGGGGCATCTCGAATGTATTTTCTTCTTTGGACGGACTCACCTGGGACCCTAAGTCACTGCCTATAATGCTTGTCCCTGGCAAAAGAGCCTAAAGTTCAAAGCCCCTGTTCAGAACGTGAAGAAAAATAAAACGTTAACCCCTCAGCTGACTGAATTGGACTCCTTGGCCAAGGGGACCCCAGAAATACCCTACAGCTAAGTTGCTGGTCAGAGATGGCTCATCATGCCCCCCTCCCTACTTGGAGATGTTCTTTGCAGCTCATGAATAGCCTGGGGCTATGCAAGACAAAGCTCAAGCCACATCTGGAGGTCAACTAGGCAGGTTACCTGAGTTTCAGTAAATGTCCAATGGCTTGATTAACACATATCCTTTTCTTAAGTTCCAAGCCTTTAGACACAGCTTAATTTTTTAATCAATTACAAAGCAAAGATTCTTGAAATCCATTTATAATCTTAGAGATGTCGCACCTTTTGGGGCCAAACCAATGTATGCCTTCCAGGTATTGACTTAAGCTCTAAGGAGGAATTACTGTCTCCCTGAATGTATAAAACCAAACTGCAGCCCAGCTAGTGTGGGCACATTTTCTCAGGGCCTCTTGGGGCCATGTGCTCCTGGCCAGTCACACACATTCAGCTCAGAATAAACCTCTTTATTTTACAGAGTTTGGGTCCTTGTCCATTAACAAGGACACAACCTCTTCTGTGTGCTGGTGTCTGCTTGAAGAGCCTTCCTCTCGCTCCGCAGCCTGGGACAAGAATGAAAGCCAAGGCCTCTGGCTGCCATTCTTGGCATTTAGCCTCCACATTCAATCCTCTAAGGAGGTCGTGAATTTCACTGCCATTGTCCTACCACTGCCAGGGCTTTCCCTATGAAATCATGGATTACTTTCATTACTGGGGTTGGCAGAAGCAGTGCCAGTGACTTCTCATGGTGTATCTCTCTGCACCAACATCTGGGAGCCTTTGGGGCTAAGACCAATTTCCTCTGTCCAGAGGCCGAGGCATCCGTGCCCTTGGAACCATCCCTGATGCTTGCCAACCTCAAAATTCCAAAAGCCCAGCCAAGGCGAAGCCTGAGTATGTGTCCCTTTCACCCCTTCCCCAGCCCTGAAGTCAAGAAAGGCATCCTTCTAGCAAGGGACACCTTTGTCAGTAACCAGGGATCAGGTGACAGGGAAGTCGCTAACAGTGATTTGCGACAGATCTTCCTAAACTCATTCCAGGGGGATGGGTCAGGAGATCATCTTACATATCACAAGGACAAACTTTAGGACCCAGGAAATCTCTGCTTCCTGCTTCTAAACTGGTTTGGGCTGTTTCCTTATCTGCAGTCTGACTTTTGGAAAAACAAGATTGCCCCAACCATCCACAGCCAATGGGAGTTTGGGAGGTAGCAGGGATCCAGGAAGGATGACATAGACAGGATTAAGTGGATATCATTTGCTCTTTATTATAATTCATTATTTTCTTTTACAGAAAGAGACAAAATTGAACAGCTAAACTCAACAATTTTAAAAAGAGAGAAAGCGCAAAGGAATCAGAAGCAAGTTTGTTTGGTGCCCCCAGGCTCCAGTGAAATGCTGACATATTACTCAATGCTGACAAGGGTCAACACAGGAATACAGCACAGTTTAAAGTGGTACCAAATTGATCCGTTTCACAGTAATCATTTCTATAAGCTCAATTGCACATATTAGAGTTTCCACTGTCACAAATTCACAAATACAGAGGGAAGTAGCTTGTGTGTTCAGGCCTGGGAAAGTGGCATTTGTAAGGGGAGACGACTGGGAGGCAAAAGCAGCTGGAGATTTGTCCTATCCTGAAGGTCTGTGCTAATGCTCAGGCTGAGGGCAGCCGGGGGGCAGGCACTGTTCAGCGGTCAGATGTCAGTACAGTGAGACAACTGTGAGGCGGGGGTGTGCTGTTTGGAGATCACTGTCAGAGAAATTCTTGCTAGAGAGACACTTGCCGCCCACAGCCTATGAAAGGAAAAGCTCCCGAAGTTGGAACATTTGGGGGCAAAGGATGGGAGCAGCCAGTCTGATAGCGAAGCATGTGCTATACACAATATTTAGAAGGATGCATAACATGTGTCAGTTCCAACTGCAGTCTAGATCACTAGGTATGTTATCACAGGAGAAGTAAAGGAGTAGAGTGAAAGGCTGCGCTACCCACCATCCCCTCAACAGAGAGAGAACAAAAGATCAAGCCAGACGTACAAGAAGTGCTAAACCCCAAAGCGGAAGGCACGGTGAAGGGATCCTTAATGTCTAGAGCCTTTTAATTGAAAAAAGGACTCATTTTAAACTGGATTCCTCATACACAGAAGACCCTGAAAATGGACTAAAGGGTAGAATGTTTTTAATGTAGCAAGAATCCCAGCTACTGTGAATTATCTTAAGTTGTGGTTTTCTCTAAGTTTTGAATTAGTGGGCTTCAAATTAATGGGCTTTTACTGTAGTTGCCAGCAGTCTGATTACAGTACTTTTAAATTAGCTAATTATAGTGATTAGTATTAGTAGAGTGCAGTGGGGGAGGATGTGCTTGTCTCAGAGTCAGTGAAATCCTGAAATGGAGCTTCATTACTTGTCAATCTGAAAAGTGGCCTAGACAGGCAGCTTTGCCGCCAAGCTCTCCATCTCAGCCTTGACCGTGAGAGTACACAGGAGACCGCACACTCTTGCTCCTACAAATCAGAGCCTGTGTGAGGGAGAGAGCCCCTCTCCATGATCTCTCTCTCTTTCTCAGACCAAAGAACAATCTAGAAGCAGTGTTGATTTGTTTCTCTTTTCATGGGATGCTATTTGGTTGTCAAAAGATCAACTCTGGCTGGGGGTTGGGAATCTCCATCCAGGTGGGAGAGGGGAAGCATCTGGCTCCACCTAGTTAACAAAAAGACACTTTCCCGTCCTGAATTCCTCACACTCGGGCCACCAACACTCAGTCACATTCCTATTTTCCAAAGCACCCTAAGGAATTCACACTAATGGCAGTGGGATAGGCAAGTAGAAGAGGCCCCCGGCCTCCTGGGTCACACTGCTCAGCATCGCATGTCCCTCGGCCAGGGCGCGACGCAGCTGTGCATGTTGTGTGCACAAGCTGGGCACCTGTGCACCCCACTCTTGCTCTTGTGCTTTCATTTTGAAAACCCAAGGCGAAGGGGAGCAGGGAAGGGACAGGATTTTGATTCTTGTTTTAAAAAATCTTAAAAAGTTTTTGGTTGAAAACAAGTGAGTTCTATTTCAAGGAATTTTTTAAAGCCTTTTCTTTTTTTTTAATGAAAAATATCTAAATAACTAGCCCCACCATACCCAAAATCAATAGTCACACGTCTTTCCACAAAAAGAAAAATAAAATGCCCAGGAGGGCTCAGATTTCTTTCAGCTGCTGACGCCCGCAGACCAGGAGCCCAGGTGGAGGGCACCGTGCCAAAAGGGCGTGTGAGCTGGGCCCGAAGAGTGGAGGGCCACAGGATGGAGCTGCGTGTCTTCTCCCAAAGCCTTTCGTGAGGGGTCAGAAGGTGGTGACTTTGGTGGGGGTGGGGGGGGCGTGCTCCAATAGCTAATCTTAGCTTTCCTTGCTCAGGGCCCTGTCATCAGGTACCCAGCCTCAGGAGGGGACATTCCTCCCTTCAGACTGGATCCCTCCTGGTACAATTATAGCCGCACACCGGCTATTGTCTCAGAGAAGCAATGAGAAAAGGCAACGTGCACACGTGTTCACACACATACACACAAAGTCCAAAAACAACAAAAATGTGGCTACTGGAGAGTTAGAATTGTATCAAATCCACAGCCATACGAAGACACGGTTTGAAAAGATATGTACAGGGCATTCGTACAAGCCAAGGGTGCACCTCAAGGAGCGACGCCGATTGTGTGCTGTCCAGCCTGCTTCCTACAGGATGCGGCAAACCCGCTGGACACTGTGGCACAGCCCCACCTGGAAGGACGCTGTGAAGCACCTGGACTGAAGACCATGGGTCTTAAGGAACTGCCTCTGGCTCTCCCTGGTGCTTGTCCCTAGCCCCTGAAGGACATGAGCTGCCCTTCCTGGGCTAGTCCCCAGGCTTCCACTGTCTCCCACCACCACCCAGCCTCAAGCTGTTGGGAGGCTTGACAGGGAAGGGTACAACAGATGCCAAAGGCAGTGGGCATTTCTTGGCTCTAATCAGTGGGGCCATGCCTGGTTCTGTGCTAAATGGGGAGCAGACGCATTGGGGTAGCTTCTCAGCAGCCACCAGGTCATGCTTGGGCACCTGCTTGAAAAAATACTGGGAGAGCCAGGGCTGGCCCTAGCTTCTCCAACATGGCCGAATGGAATGGGCCCCGGTGTCTAATGGGAAAAAGCAGGAGCCTTATAGGCCAAAAATCCCTTTGTGAGGAGAGAAAGGAGTACAGTGCTAGAAGCCCAGGAGAAGGAAAGAGGAAGGAAGGAAAGGTGGAATGCCACCTGGTCAGCATCTCTGGAGCTCTGCAGAGGAGAGGAGAGGGGACAGAAAGAGTCAACTGGCAGGTGATTTACTCCCTAGGTGGAGATTCAAAATCAGAGGCATCTGAGGGCCTCTGCTGAGACTGGTCCTTTACAACAAATACATTTCCAGAAGAATCGTCCTAATGGTTAACCTCCCTGGCTTCTTGGTGCCTCAAGCATGTAACAGTTTCCATGGGCCTGTGAGGCAGGGGGAGGGTAGAGACTCCTAGCCACAGGCTCAAGCAAGCTGTCTAAGCTGGTGGCCTCACTGGGATCAGAACAAGAGATTCCTGACTAGAAACACAGATTAGAGCAAGTCCCCAGGCCTAGAAGGGCGTCCAGAATTCATCTGGGGCCTTGAGGCAGGGCTGCATTCAAGGAATGAGTCCCGATGTCTGCCTTGGGGAGCTGTTTAGACAGAAAGAAGCTGTCGACTGAATGGGTTTTAAACTGCTGTGGTTGCTGACGGACCTAGGCTGTGCACTCTATTGGGCCACACAAAACTTTGCTACATTTTTTAAAGCACCACAGAGGAAAAATGATTTGGCACTGAGGCCAGAAGGGTGGACAGGGGAGTAGGGGGAGGTGGTGTCAACAGAATCTTTTGCACAGTCACTGTTAGTTAAAGGGCAGGTCACCTCTGCCCCACTGCTATCCAAAGCCTCACAGAAAACAGGCAAGCAGAACAAACTCCAGATGGGCCTTTGACCCCAGATCATGGGCTCCCCCCACAAAGAATGTTTCAAAAGGGACACTTTAGGATCTTCTCCCAGGTGGGCACCATCCTTCAGGAGAAATCATCCATCTGAAGTGCAATGTCAATGCACCTACTCACAAAAAGGGAAGTATCCTAAAAGTTCAAAGCCAGGGAGCACAGTGCCAAGTAGGCCAAGCTCACTCAAGGTTCTATCATCAATTTCACAAGGAGAAAATTTCAGCTCTTCCCAGCCCATTAGAAGGCCATGGGCTGCAGAGGCAGGGCCAGGAGCATCAGTGTCCCCATGGCAGAGTGCTCCAGGGCTGTAAGTGGGCTCATGCCAGCAGGTAGTGGTTTCAGCATGGCTGGTACACACACCTGGAGGGCCAAGGTCTGGGGGAGGCAAAGTCACATTGGGCCCCTTGGTAAATATGGAGAAAGTAGCTCTGCCGCCCAAACCCTGCCCCTCATCCTTCACACAACCTTCCAGGTGCTGGGGGAGGGAATGTCATAGACCTGTGCGATGGATTGCCTCAGGCCTCCTATGAATGGCCCGGGCTTTAGAGTTTTGTTCTATTATCCTCATTATTTATTTGCTTGTCAATACTATTAAAATTTTGTTTGCTGCTCAATCCTTGTCCCTGACCTCAAAATGTAAGCAAGGACAAAAAGCACAGAACTGTCTTCTAAGAGAGGTGCTGGAGGGCTGGCTTCTCTCCCTAACCTCTGTGACATAGGATTCCAGACATAGACAGGCCTCCAGCCAGCCCCACAGCCTGGGGAACCGGGCCTGTGGCCATCCTGGCCACAATCAACTCAACAGGGGATTCCTTTGGCATAAGAGAAGCCAGTCCCTTACGGGAGGACAGGATGGTGGGGGTTTGGGGGAGCATTTGGAAGAGCTGGTCACTGTGGCCATTGTGGCTTCCCAGTGGACTTTGACCATAAATGCTCCCTACCTAACCCTTTCCACCTGTCTCTGACAACTGACTTCCTAATTCTCCACGGTTAGGGAATTATTTGGCAACAAGGAGACTAAGGCTGTTTTGTGGTGGCACAGTCTTTAAAAAGTTAAAAAGAAAATAGGAGAGGCATTCACACAGGATAAGACACACATCCCACTATTTATCGGCGCCAGGGTTGGCGGCCACTATCTCCTCGTACTTTGGGGGCGGGTCACTGTAAGAGACGCTGGCCTCCTCACTGCTGCTCTCCTGGGGAGCAGTCACCTCCTCATAGGAGGGGGGAGGGGTGGCACTGGATAGTCTGGAAAGGGAGAGTTCAGGGAGGTAGAGGGTGCTCTCAAGCCGGACCGTGGTTCTGCCCCCCCGATTGGGCCCCAGCACCACCTGGGGGTTGCTCCCTGCCTCACGGTGCCCAGAGGACTCTCCCTGGCTATGCACAGTTCCCCGGTACACCATGACCCGGGGGAGACTGTGCCCGGCGCGACTGGCTAGGTACCGGTTCTGAGCATAGGAGGGGTGATGACGGGTTGCTTTCTGCAGCTGGCACCTCCAGATGATGAACAAGGCGATGACAATCAGCAATGCCACCCCCAGAAGGGGCACCACCACATACATGGCATCTGAGCTCTGCGAGGGGTCTCGCACTGAGTAGACGGCATTTGGGTACCCCTTCCAGAACTCCATCTGCAAAAGAAGAGGTGCCGGTTACTAGAAGCTCATTCCTAGTGGGCCTCAGGGGCCTGATTTCAGCAAGGCTGGTGCCGTGTTGGGCAAAGCCTGTGGCTGCTTCCCACCCTTCCCCATCTGCCTGGCCTCAGAGAGCTAAAAGGGAGGCCTTGGAATGCACCGAGGGCAAAGGACAGTGCTCCCAAGTCAGTGGCCCCCCAAGAGTCAGGTGCTGGGACTGTACGGACATTTTCTGTGGCCGTCTATGGCCCCAAGGGCGCGCCTTAGGCTGGGGGCATATCCTTCCTTGCTCCTGATTCCTCTGAGACACCGGGCCTGCTCGCACAGGGTGGCACGTGCCGTTTGCTCTTTGTTCTCGAACACCTCCTTGACCTCCTCGTAGCTGCAGATCTCCTCCATGCACTCTCGCTCGATGGTGCCTTGTCGCAGCTCCTCCAGGAACTCATTGGCACGAGGGAACCGTTTCAGGACCGAGTGTGCATTCTTGGCTTCCAGAAACACTGAAGAGAGAGCCCGCACTGAGACCTGGGATGGGGAGGCGCCCGGGGCTCCTGCCACCCAGGCTCAGTGCAGGGGCTGAAGCACCATCGTGGAGGGAACAAGGCAAAGTGAGAGGACCGGAGTCCAGGCTGTCGGCCAGGGCACAGGCGGGCCCTCGGTAAAGGGATGGAAGGACTGCCTCCTGTGGCTCCATCACATTCCTGTGATAACGAGGCCCAGGCCCCTGGTTATAAGGTGGAATACGGGAACCAAGTAAGACACACAGGGGCAGAAAAAGAACAGGGATGCTGCTATGGTGGTCATCAGTGAATAAATGCCCAGGACCCGCATCGCCTTGGAAAGAGAAATTTGGAGCCCTTGCCATGAGAATGTATTCCCCTTTGAAACTGATGCTGGTGGCACTCATGTGAAACAATGCCATAAAACCCTACCAGGGTGGCATCCCTCCACCTGGACTTGCCACCTACGCTACTAGATCATCTGGAAGCCAGAGTCTTGCTCAAGACAATCTAGTAAGAAGGCAGGCTGGGTTGGATCAGGAGGTTGGGCACACATGAACCTGAGAGCGCCTCTGGGAAAGGGAGGTAGAAGGGTCTAGATGGGGAGTCTCAGCCTTTGGAAAGTGGACATAGACCTTCCTGCCAGCCATATCGCCATACTGCAGAGGGAGAGACCCAGCTCTTACCCAGCTGACGAGCATGGCATGAACTATGCCCTCACATTAACCTGAGCTGAGGTTTTAGAGGATGAATGAAGAGGTGACACGTGCTCTTGGTGTTCACCCATAGGTGGGCCTTCCTAGTGCCCACATCAGGCAACTGCCCTTGGTGTCCAGACTTGAAGGCAGGCAGGCCCCAGCCCTGTCACTCGGGTATCTCTGGCAGCAGCCTACAGAGGAGCACATCCACAGGTGAGCATGTGCTCCAGTATGGGGCGGGAGTTGAGATGTCAAAGCTGCTGCTCGGCCAAGTGGACATTGACAGTTAAGATGGGAAGGACTTGAAGGATGGGCATGCGCCTTTCCCTTGGCCCCCTGAGTATGGCCCCCCATCACTCTGCCTGGGCCTGGAAAAACTCACCTGCCATGATGCTTCCTCAGCTCCAGGGGCTCAATTGCCTGGCAAAGGAGAAAAGCAAAGTTGTGGTGAAATCACTCCCAGATATCTACAGGGCACCCTCTTGGCCCTGGGATGTAACCTCCCTCCCACTCCCGGCCTGGTCAAAAGGTTCAAACAGTACCCTGTGTGCTGACCGCCCTCTGTGCAGCCACTCACAGATCCTAAGGCTGCTCATTCTTCCCCCAAGCTCTTCCCTGGAGACACCCAAGGACAAGCAGAGCCCCAAGCAAACCTTTCAGCTATTTCCCTCGAAACATGTATGGGGCATCCAAGAGACCTGAGGGCTGACCCTTTTCTTTAAAAAAGGATAACTCCTATAGGCTTAAGCTCCTTCTTCCAGCTCTCCCCAGTGAATGTTTGCACCTTCAAATTGGAAAGAACCTCGGAGAGAGATGAGTAAATGAATCCCAGTGACGTGGGGACTCAAGCAAGGTTAAGCAAATGGATAGGGACAGAGGCAGAACCTTAATTGGTAACTAATTTTGATAACCGTGGTGAGTCACAGATACCTCTAACGACAAGCATGTTCTCCTGAAAGCAAAGCTTAAGGCAGCAACAACAACCATCTCAAAAGCCACAGCCTGGTTGGGACTGGCTTACAGGAACCTTCTATGAACACACGTCCTGCAAAGTCAGTTCCTCCATGCACAACACGACTGCATTCTTCACATCCCTGGCATGTCTTTTAGGCCCAAACCTGGACAACCTGCTGTGCTCATCTTCATCTGACATGGAGGCAGACACCTGGAATCTTCTGGAACCAGCCATCTCTCCTCTCTTTCCATTGAAGACCACCACAGATGAGTACCGAGACATGGATTTAGATGATCAACACTAAGATACTGAGTAGAAGATGCCTCTAATGTGAGCTGTTATCCAAAAGCCTTCCTCCTGGGAAGGGCTACTCAGCCAGCACAGGCGCCGTGGACACAGCACACTGCTCCTCCCGCCCCTCTCTGCAGCATACACTCCCACTCACACACATATTCCAGGCCACTGGCTGAGCTGTCCACATATGGGAGCAATCACCCCACTGTTCCCCTCCCCAGGCAAAAGCTCTGGTTTTATGACGGGCTGGATGCAAGACATGGGCACAGCGTAACCCATAGTGCGCCCCTCTTGCCTGGGCGTTAACACCACCAGGCAAGCCCCAGAAGCCCAGCTGCTAAGCAAATCTGCATCTCTCCTAAGATGGGGTATGCAATTTCACATGTATGTTTGCAGAATCTTATTGTGCATATCTGTCCTCTTATCCTTCCAGCAAACAGGCAGGATATAAACCATAAATTTAAAACTAAAGGAGAAACAACAAAGCTAACATTTATCTGTGGAAACACCACATCAAGAGGTATTCTCTTTTGAACCCCACATTAAACTATTTACATGTGAGTTTGTCAACAGACAGGCCTGCACGGTGACAAAATCGACCTCAATGTTTATCAGAGCAAAGATGGAATATTATCTCAAAATTCTACTTCCATCATGGCTCTCTAAGGTTCTCTTAGTGAGGACGTGCATGTTTTTTGATTGAAGAAAAATGGAGCTGTTGTATCTGGTTTGAAAAGAATGAGTAAAGGCTTTACTAATAAAGGAAGAGAAAAAATTTCGTTGCTTATTGAAGAAAATTACTGTTTTCTCCTTTAATTTCCATGTGGGGAAATTACATAACAGCTTACATATAGTCCCCTTTTGTCACAAACACGCAACTTTGGTGCATGCACACCCGCACCTGTCGTAGACCCAAATTCATGTTATCCTGACACGCTTGCTAAAGGCATCAGTTCATTTTTAGGCTTCTATCGAGCCAGGAAGTCCCCTAAACAGCTCCACTGGCTGTTCTGTGGCCACCATCACTGCTCCCGCGGCCTGACATGAGGCCTTCCTCTACCCCCCAAATTTAGAGCCTTCTTCTTCCCCTATAAATACACCATCAATAGGCAGTTACTATGGCAACAGTGAGGAAGCAAGCGTGAAGGCTCCACGACAGAATATGTGATGCTGCAGTCACGAATGTATTTCCCTCCTGCCCCTGGTGGCTACTGTATAGCTGATTGTAGGCTGAAGGAATTTTTAACCCACTCCCCACAGGAACACAGCTGAATCCTGGCAGCCTGGAAAGGAAGGAAGGCCGGGAACTGGCCACCACAAAGACCTTCCTTAACCCCACCCCAGCCTGAAGCTTCCGAATCACAGTACTCTGGGGCACCGCTCTCCAAATCCCTAGCATGAAGGCTGGTGGCCACCAGGGCACCTAGGGTCCCAAAGCATGGCCTCCAAACCACTTCTTCGAACCCTAGCCCTCTTTATTTCTGTCACTCAGAACTGATCGTCAGGAAAGGGTTTTGTGATCTCCAAATCTCATGACTCATGGACCCACCCAGTGACAAGGCAACTCCCAAATTAGGCTCAAACTCAAATTCTGGGGCCCCCTTTTCCCCTTTCACTCATGCCAGTCCTGAGAGTGCCTGTTCGCTCCCACCTTGGCCTGACACCAGAGCCGTGCCCAGGAATTCCTCCATCTGGCCCAACAACACTTCTCCGGGGCTGCTCAAGACCCCTAGCGCCTTGGCTCGGCCAAGCTTCCAGATCCCCACCTCCCCAACAGTGCCTCGAGCCCAGCTCGGCTGCCCTGGACACTGAACCATGCCCTTGGGGCTGGGGCGCCCAACCCCAGCGGCCTCACCGTTCTCCGGGCCCAGGAGGCGGCCGCCCTGTTTGCGCACGCAGCCCGCCACCTCGCGCTGCGCCTCTTCCAACAGGGCCCCTGTCCCCGCCCACCTGCTCCCCGTCGGCCAAGCCCCCCGGCCCAGCCCAGTGGTCTCCTCCCTCCCCCCCACCCCGCCCGGCTGCCCTCCCGCGGCCCCGGTTGCCCTGTGGCTCGCCCCACCAGGGCCGAAGTGCGCCTGAAGCCCCCGCCCCTCGCAGCTGGGCGCCCTGGCCCTGCCCATTACCTCGGCACCCCCCTGCCTGCCCCTGCTCTCCTCTGGGGGCTGCTCCGCTGCCCGCCCCCCGCACCCCGCCGCGCCAGGTCTGGCCTCGCGCCCCGCGCCTCGCCCGCCACCACCGCCGTGCCCCGATCGCCAGGCCGCGATCGTCGCGCTGCCCCGCGCACCGGGCCGCTGGGCTGCTGGGCTGAGGAGTTGAAGGAGGGGTGGGGGCGAAGAGAGCGGGCCAAGGGGGGTGGGAGAGCTGGCCCGCAAGCTGGGCCGGAGGGGCGGCGGCGCGCACCGAGCACCGCGCGCCCGCGCCCCACTCCGCCGGCGCCGCCCCTGCCCCCGCCCGTGCTGCCGGGGGGCGGGGCCTGGTCGGCGGGCCCGGGGCGTTCAGGAGACCTTGGCCACTGCACCGGCCCAGTAGTGGCCCGGGACGCGGGCCCTCGGAAGACCTGGCGCAGCAGCAGGCTCCGGCAGCTGCGCCCAGGGCCCGTGCGCCAGTCGTCTCCGAGCTGCCCAACCCCCTCCTGTGTCAACCCGGGCTTACCTACCATTTGGGCCCGTGCCCTTGGAGAAAGGAAGGGCGCCGGGGGCCAGCAGCCTGGACCCCACCTCGGCAGGTCCCCGCTAGTCCCGCAGAAGAAGGGCCTGATCTAGGCCGCGTTCAGCAATGGCTGGGTGACCTTGGCTTTCTCACTCACCTCCCCCCACCCTGCATTGAGAAGGCAGACTTCCCTCCTGTGAAATCTGAGAAATGGGGGGAACCCTGCCTCCCCCACGGGCTTATAGAGAGATGATGGAGTTGGAAATGGCCTTGGAAGACCTCAGGGGCAGAAAGGGGAGAGAAAGGAATCCTCTGGGCCTGCAAGGAGCGCGAGATGGGGGGGTACCTTAGGAGGCCACCAGGTGGAAGGTTCAGCAGGGCAGGACAATATACTGGTAGCTGAGATGACCAGGAGGAACCACACACCAAGGGGCTGCTAAGAGAGGAGCATGACAGTTCTGAGGCTCTGGGGCTGGGAAAACCTCCAAGGAGCCCTCCTCTGGGGCCCTCCTGAGCTGTCCAGACTCTTTTTCATCCTCTGCACCTCTAGAGCCCATCCCAGTGCTAGGATTGATGACCCCTTCCTCCCCTCCGCACAAGAGTGCCTTTCACTCTTTTCCCTCCTCAGGGAATGAGCCTGAGGAGGCATACAGGGAACTTCCACCAGCCCCATCCTGGTGGAGTAACACCAACCCCCCTCCCCACAGACATGGGACTTTCCCTTCCAATTCTGCCCCTTGTTCTCAGAGTGTTGCCCTGGCCAGCTATTCCAGGGTTGACGGAGTGGACCTGGCCTTTGACAGATATGTGGCACTCTCCACATTGAAGGCAAGGAGGGTCAAGTCCAGGCCTGTGGAGCAGGGTTCCATGGAATAAAAGCAAGATCACCTAGGTTAACGATGGGGCTCCTTTGGACTGTTTATGTTTTGGGAGAAACCCCCATTCAAGGGGGCAGAGCCAGGGTTGTGATTGTTGGGTGAAAACAGACTGGGGCTCTTCTGGAGCCAACTGCCTGAGTTTGCCAGCCACCAGCATTTCCTGTCCTGCTCCTAACAGCCACGACCCCTTGTGCAAACAACTGCTGAAAACATAGCCCTTCCAGCGTGTGCACAAGGGTCTACATGTCCCCTCTTGAGCTTCTGGCTCCAGCAACACAAGCCCACTTCTAGTTCCCTGTTGGCCCAGAATGCCTTTCCTCCCACTGTTGCCTTGTGCACTTGCATTCATTCTTCCCACACAGACATGGGGCCTCTGTGGATGGTAAGAGACAGGAAGCAGGGGGAATGCTGCCTCTGGAGCATGCTGCCTGCTGCAGCTCTCACAGTCTCACACAGTGGCTCTGCGATCTTCAGCAAGTGACTTAACCTCTCTGCATCCCTGTTCCCTTATCTGTCAAATGGGAATGATGCTGACAGTGCCTGCCCCAAACGGTTGCTAAGAGGGTTGGGGAGGTCGTCACACCGAGTGCACCTGGTGCTTAGGCGTGAGCTGAATATATGCCAGCTTCAGTCGACAGGAAGCTGCACTGTGTTCATGGGGGTGTTCATATAGGCAGCAGGAGCTCCTCCTCTCTCAGGGCTAGGGACCTTGCCCCTTCCTGTGTCCCTAGTATCCAGCACCAAGCCTCATTGGTAGAGGTGCTTACTAGATCCTTGTAGAGCTAAGCCTGGAGGGGCTGGGCTGAGGTGAGGAGCAGCCTTCAACTTACCACCTTGACATTGCCCCCAATGCCAATGGCACCTCTGGCTCCTGCCTCCTCCCTGCGGAAAGCCTGAGTCTTGGGGCATGAGCTTCTCCCTACTTATTGTCTTCTTCAAGGGCTTTCAGAGTCCCCACCACATGGCTCCAGGCATTCCTGGGGACAGCAGGGACGGCTGCAGCCTTCCCTCCATCCCTCCTGCCTGAAAAATTCTTCTTGCACCAATATGGAAAGGGTTTGGCCATTGTCTTCCCTGCCTGGGGCCAGGCACTGAGCAGTTTAGTGTCCTTTTCCAAGCAAATTGCAATGCCTTTAGCCTCCCCTAGACCCCCAGCACAGCTCAGACTCTCATTATGCAAATGAGCCCTCAGTCCCTCTCCCCACCTCCATCACAGCCAGCAGTTTCCCTTCTGTTACCTCTGCACTGGTGAGCGATCCAAGCACAGTTTGGCATGTGACAATCACCCCTGTCTTCTGAGTGCCTGTCATGTGTAAGGAACTACGCTAAGGGTTGTGGGAGGACACAGCTCCCAGGGTTCATGCTGTAGTTGCTAAAAGAAAGAAGGCAGAATGCAGATCACAATTCATAAAAAGTTCCCAACCCAATGCAAAAGGCCAAGCCTTCCACCCAGAGATTGATCTGACTTCTAACCTGTCTGCCTTTCTGTGCCAGATCCCATTCAGAAAAGCCACCTTCCTGGATGTGTGACCAGTGGGGTCAGACAGGGCTCCATGTTTAGAAGGGCTACACAAACTTGGTTCGTGGCTCTGCTGTCATGATCTTGAAATCCTTCATGTTTTCAAGCAAAAGAACTTCATTTTCATTTTGAACTGTGCCCTGTAAAGTACATAGACAATCCTGGCCGTGGGTGACATTTCCAACACCTGGATCCTATCCGAGTGGATAGGATTGTCAACCACCCACCAGTCCTCTGACTCCTCACCTTCTCTACTCTGCAAGGCCTGGACAGTCCCTCCTTTCTCACGTCTCAGCTCCACCAATTCATCTTCTCCTAAGCTCCCTCTCCCCAACCCCATTCCTACACCTCATCCTTTGGTTGACATGAGTGCCCTCTGCCAATGTCATTCACTCTTCACTGACACTCATCCATCCCAGAATTGAAGCTTCTTTGAAATCTACTGCCCCTCTGTTCCCTAATGTCCTTCCCAACCCTCACTAACAGTGACCCTTTCCCTATAAGAGACCCATTTTATCCCCCCCCTCACTGATTAACCAATCAGATGTTAGGGGCCTACTCATGTCCTCCAGAATTCATATATTGAAGTGTTAATCCCCAGAACTTCAGAATATGACAGTATTTGGGGATAGGGCCTTTAAAGAGATAATTAAAACAAAACATCATTAGGGTAGACCCCAATCCAATGGGACTGGTGTCCTTTTGAGGTGAGAACACAGACACCCACAGATGGATGGCCATGGGAAGACACAGGGAGAGGTAGCCATCTATAAGGCAAGGACAGGCCTCAGGAGGGACCAGCCCTGCTGACACCTTGTTCTTGGGCTTCCAGTCTTCAGGACTAGGAAAGAATACACTGCTGTCATTTAACTCCCCATCCCCCAGTCCATGGTACTTTGTCCAACTACAGCCTGAGCAAAGTCATATATCAAGTATTTGCTCAGTGATATTATGTGTCAGGTGCTGTTGTAGGCCTTGGGATTAAGGAAGCCAACAAAATAAACCCAAACTCCTCCCCTAATGGATATTAGATGGAAAGCCATGAAGCCAAAGGTACAGCCTGCTAGCTGATGATTGGTGCCATGGGGAGAAATAAGGAGATCGGGGAAGGTCCCATTGTGAGTTTGGCATTTGAGCCAAGACGTGAAGGAGGTGAGGGGCCAGCCTGTTCCACGTCAAGAGATCCAAAACTGCAAAAGCCCTGGGAGCAGAGGCACACCTGGCAGAGGCCGGTGTGATGAAGTGTGACCAAGACAGGAAGGTGGGTAGGGGATGAGGTCAGAGAGGTCAAGATGGAGGTGGCCAGATGCCATGCAGAATGATGCAGAGAGACATTGAGGGATCTGAGTCAAGGGGGTCTGTGGCCTGATTTCTATTCATATGAATTATCACTCTGGCTGCTCAGTGAGGGTGGAGCTAGGAGACTGTTTAGGGGACAACTGAAATAACCCAGTTGCCAGATAGACTTCGATGAAGAATCATTAGGATTGGGTTGCAGCTGAGAGTTGGATTGGGACAGAAAGAAGTCAAGGATGACACTTAACTTTTTAGTCAGAGGAACAGGAAGGATGAAGGCACTTTAAAGTGAGGTGAGGAAGATGCGAGGGGGGCAGCATCAGGGCTGGAGGTATAATTGGAGAATGGGTGACACCAAGTCAGTACCAAAAGTCATGACACTGATGGGATTCACAAGACAGTGAATGCAGGGACGGAAAAGCATCCCCAGGACTAAGCTCCAGTCAGTCCCACTCCCGGGAGAAAGGTAAGCAAGGAGCCACTCATGGAGGGGATGGAGGGTCCATGGGGACACTTAGGAGCAGATCAGCAGAGCTCGGAGGAGCTGAGGACAGTGAGTCAGGAAGGAGGCAGTCATCAACCGTCCAGATCAGTGCTTCTCAACCTTCCCAATGCCGCGGCCCTTTAATACAGTTCCTGTGGGTCGTGCCCCACAGGTTAAGAACCGCTGGTCTAGATCCTATAGGCTGGACAAGTAAGATGAGGACAAGGCAGTGAACATGGTGTCTGCCATTGTGGAGCTTATGAGTGACCTTACAAGAGTAATCTCCATGGAAACTTGGAGGGACAAAAGCAGATCAGAGTGTTTTCAATCAAGAGTGGGGAGAAGAAGTGAAAACACGAAGTGCTGATTGGCGAGTTTCTCTAGGAGTCTTGCTACAAAGAAGAACAGAGACATGAGGGGTTTATAGGGACATGGGGTGACAAGATAAAAAGTATTTTAAAATATGGGATAAATTACAGACGTAACATGCTAGTGTGCTAATGAGCTGGTAAAGAGGGAGAAATCGGTGATGTAGGAAGCAGAGACACAGACGCAGGCAGGTGGGAGAGACCTTGGTGTAGCTTGGAGACGTTCTCTGATAGCTTCTATTTTTTCCATGAAACAGGAAGCCAGGTCACTAGTTGGGAGTCATGGGGAGGACTGGTTTGAAGAGAGAAGGCTTGAAATGTGCTTCTGGGAGACGAAGGCTGAGGTGTTGTGGGCCACAGTGTGATTACTGCTGGTGGCAAGGGCCCACTTGGGCATTAGTGGCCATTGCTCGGCAGGAGAACTACTCAGCATGTGTGGTGCTCCAGCCACATCCAGTGGCACTGTGCAGACCCAGCATAGGTACAGAGTTGCATTTCATCAGGGTTGGGTTTTGCCAGATGAGTATGAGGAATGACAGGGGACACATTAGTTGTGTGTGGATTCAACGGAGACGTGATGATGATCAGCCACGGAGGTCAAGCTGGGTGAGGAGTGAGGCAAGGACACAGTAAGGCTTTGGTGAAGGAGAGTGAAAAATGGTAGACTACTTGCCTTGAGGGCCTCTGGAGGGGTCAAAGGATGGTTGCAACAATAGAAGGAGTCAGCTGGCTGCTGGAGAGGTGGATGCATGCAATGGAGACTCCATTGGGGCTGGTGGTTTCACATGTTAACATGGTCTCGTTACATGACCACAGAAGGAAATGGCTGTGGTACAGAGGGGCACAGAGCTGGGTAGAGAGTAGGTCAGTGGGGTAGGAGGTCTGGGGGCTGAATTATCTACATAGCTATTGAAATCGCCAGGCATGTCCAGGCCCCTTGTCGCCTTGCCTCCTTTCCAAGTCCGCACTCCACTCTGTGGTCTCACCATGAACCTGGAGGGCAACCCATCCCCCAGCTAACCACGGCCAGCCTCACTGGTCCTAGAGGTCATGCCCCACTGAGCCTACCAATCTGTCAGCCTTTCCCTGAATCTTGACCCTGAGCTGAATCTTTGTACCCTTTGACCAGCATCTCCCCAACCCCACCCTGAACTTCCACCTCTGATTCCCCCCATTCTATTCTCTGCTTCTGTGAGTTTGACATTTTAATATTGCACACATAAGTGAGATTGTGCAGTAGTTTTCTTTCTGTGCCTGCCTTATTTCACTTGACATCCATGTTATTGCAAATAACAGAATTTCATTCTTTTTATGGCTGAGTAGTATTTAATTGTTTTGGGATACCATATTTTCTGATAGCAAAAGTTGATGTAGATGTGGAGAAAAGGCAGCCCTTTTACACTGTTGGTAGGAATGTAAACTAGTACAGCCACTATAAGAGCAATGTGGAGGTTCCTCATACCATGTGATCCAGCAATCCCGCTGCCGGGGATATACCCAAGAGAAAGGACATTAATATGTCAAAGAGCTATCTACGAATGTTATGTCGAATAGACGGATGAATTATCTTAGATTGTATAAGAAGCCCCCACACTGTACTCCATGATTGAACTAATGTACACAGTTATGATTCAATAAAAAAAAAAGAGCTATCTACCCTCTCATGTTCATTGCAGCACTATTCACAATAGCTAAGACATGGTGCTTATGGGCTGAAAGGTCCCCTTGTCCTCTCTTCTCTGGTGCTGAAATTTCCTCCCTCTCACTGGGTGATCACTGTCCTTTTGGTCACTTGCTTAAACTGGGGTAGAGGAACCTCTAGACCAGTGTTTCTCAAAGACTGCAATGCATAGGAAACATCTGGGATGCTTTTCAATCATGGCAATTTTCACATCTCCGTTTACCTTCTGTTCAGAACAGGAGGCCTGAGGGGGAGCCAGAGTTTGTGGAGCTGCCCAGCACAACATGCCTAGTGACTAGGACACGGGGGACTTGAGGGGGCAAATTTTCAGAAACATTGCTTTAGTCTAGACTTTCTCTCTGAGAAGTCTCGCTCTCTCTCTCTGTCTTTCTCCCATACACACCCCCAGCAACTAACCCCAGCAGAGGCCTCCCGGAAGTGATGCGTTGTAAGAGGAAACAGCCTGATCTCAAAATTGGGAGGTCAAGTGAGTGAGAACACAGGATGGTTAGAGCATCTCTGGGCCTGGAACAGGCTCCCATGAGGGCTCAGTCCAAAGCTGGGAAACAAATGGCAGGGCTGAGTGGACATTACATAGTCCACCCTGCACCTCACACATAGCACCCTGTCCAACCAGCACATACACGTACGCCCCAAGCCAGGCAAAGGGGCTTAGGCAGAGAGACTCCCCAGCAGACTTACCTTGTGCAACCTCCTGGACACTGTGGGCACTGTAGCTGCCATCTCTGCCCTTGCCAAGCCCTTCTGGATACCATACCATTAAGTTTCATGAACCAAGGTTGAGGGTTCCAAACTCAAGTCCAAATACATTCCTTGCATCTGAATCTTATAATGAGGGGGAGAGAATCATGCCTGTTTTCAGAAAGAATTAAGTTCCTGGGACCACTGTCTGGAATGTTCACCAAGCATTAGAAGTGATGCTTCTCGAAGGGACGCTAGGGGAAAGGATGCCGTGAACCAAGAAGACTGAAGACTTTGTCTTCATGGATGTTAGAGCAAGGGAAGAGAGACACACATTAGTAAACAAGCACAACATAGATCAGATGCCATCAAATGTATGGTGGCCTTACTCAGATTACCTAACGAAGCTACATTGCCAATTTAGCCATGACACAAGCTATCTTAGCACATAGAATTTTTATTTGATACTTATTGAAAGAGTCCTTTTAGACTTAATCAGACATTGACTTTTCTGATACATCTTTTCAGTGCTTACACAAAAAGGAAAATAGGAGCAGAACAAATTGATTAAAGTAAACCGGCTAACGTTCAAATTCCAGCTTTCCTCAATAACGTGTTGACCTAGACTTGGGAATGCCCCTGTATTGCCACACAGAATTGTCCTCTGTGCTATCAGGGGTGCTGGGGAGGCAGCTTCCTTAAAGGAATTTACTTTTTAAAAAGCCTTTGGATGCTAAAGTCCACTTGGGACTCCAATTTAGGCAATGTAGGTTATCTAGGTAATCCCCACCCCTTCCCCACTGCTACCGAATCCTAGAGGTTAAAGAGGTGGGTCCCTGTTTCCTTAGAGGAGGGTGTCTCTTCTCAAATGCTGACACCCTACAGGTATGGTGGTGTAACATGAGACACCTCGATTTAAGAGACTGAAATGTGGGCACAGAAAGGGGAAATGTGGATTAAATATGGATATATATACACTTCGTGTAATCACTGAACTCTGCTTGCCTGTCAGATAATGAGGTATATGGAGAGAAGCAAAAGCAGAAAAGGTATAGAGCAAGGGCTAGTGGATGAGGATGGCAGTTTTTAAATCAGCTGGTTGGGGAAGGACTCACTGAGAAGTAACATTTGAGCAGCACGTAGAGGAGGTAAGGGGGATAGCTGTGCAGATAACTGGGAGAAGAGTATTCTAGTAAAAGGGGATGGTAAGTTCAAAGGCCCTGAGGCAAGAGTGTGGCTGGCATATATGAGGCACAAGGAGTGTCAGGGGAGGGCTCTGCCAGACGCCCTGCTGACCTTACATAACTTCAGACAGGCCACAGAAGTAAGGCTCAAGTACCATCTGACTCAAGTCCTGCTGGAGTGCCCAGGGCTCCTACCAGGCACGCTGGAAGATGGGCATCCTTGAAAGGAGCTGTTGCAAGACCCTGCCTCTCTTTCGTGAGGCGGCCATGATACGATTTCTCGCCCACTTCCCTTGGTCCACTTAGCTCCCTGCCCTGATCTGAATGTTTGTGCCCCCGCCTCAGTTCTTATCTTGAAAGCTAATCATCGGTGTCCTAGTACTAAGAGGTGGGCATCTTGGAGCTGACAGAGTCATGAGGGTGGAGCCATCTATGAAGCATCTTTCCTTGCCAAACACCGAATCTGCTGGTGTTTTGATCTTGGACTTTCCAGCCTCTAGAACTGTGAGCCATGAATTTATGAGTTTCTAAGTTAGCCAGTCTAAGGAACTTTGTCCCTGTGCAACTAGGAACACAGGAAGCTGACAGTGTGCTCAGAGACAAGATCAACATGGAAGAGTGGTAGGAGACGAGCTCAGATGAGGCCGCCTCTACCCCAAATGTTCTATAGCTGGCTCCGGCTTGTCCTTTACATCTTTGTTCTACCGTCACATCTTCAGAGAAGCCTTCCCAGATATACTCTGAAAAGTCATTTCTCCCCTCTAGGCCGTATCACAGCTCCTGTTTTCTTTCCTCCCCAACTAGACTCTCAGCTCCATGAGGGTAGGGACATCTCTGCCTTGCTCATCTCTGTAGCCTCAGCTGCCTCCTGCCTTTCTCATCTCATGCCTCACCACATAGTCCAGGAAATGCAGATATACTTTTTGTTCTGATTCTAGAAATAATACGCTCCTATTGTACTAATTGTGGAAATAACCGTGTACGGTCCCACCAGCTGGAGAAAGCCATTATTAAAATTTTTGCATATTGCCTTCTTGTTTTCCACTCTACAAATTCAATTTTAAATCATTTTTTCTCATACACTGTAAATATATTTTTTCCTTTTTTATCGAATTATAAAAGCATATTATAAAATTATTCAGGCAAAACTTAAATATACAAAGTCGAAAGTTAAAAATCATCCATGAAACCAAAATCTGTTGAGAATCACTTCATTACTTTGGCATCGCTCCCTCTGAACTTTTCCTTCCACACACATATTTTTCTCTCACTCATACAAAGTGCCTTTTTCCTCTTAACAATGTCTTGTGATCTCATGGCTAGGCCACGTTCCTTTAGTTCTTTCCTAATTCTTTCCTATTTCCTTTTTCTTTTCTTGCTCTGTAAACAATGCTGTCATGGCCACATTTGTACACACATCTTTGGCATTTGACCATCTTCTCCATTTGCTTTCGTGCTCAGTCAGGCCTTCTCTACTTTCAACATTTCAAAGTAGTTGTAATTTTCACCTTACACTTTTATGTTTTCATTAGTTAACATGTAAATTTTTAATCTGCCTAGAATTGAACTTGGTTTAAATTTTAGCTAGGGATTGATTAACTGCATTTTTCTAAACGTTTAGTCTGTTTAGGAAACACTGTCTTTTCTTCACCACTGTTGGATAAAAGGGGTAACTTAGGAGACTTGAGGCCCTGATAATACTATTAATCACCCCCTCACCATTTTTTTGATGTGGACCATGAATGCTGATAGGCATGTTTCCTCTTCAATAATCTCCCTTCTCTGCTGACCGGAGGGCCACCACTCAGATCTGTCTCTAAAGTAACCCTCAAGCCGCTAGTCGTCCACACCTGCTTTACCAGATATTACTATTATTTATATATTGTTTATTCTGTTTCCGGATGTCAACCAGTGTAGCAAACACACCTTTTACTATCTGGTAGATAAGTACACTCTTGACCCTTGCCCTGACCATTTCTACTTCTTTCTCCCCAGATTTTCTGGTTCACTATTGCTAATTTATTCTTTCATCTAGCCTTTGGAAGTATTTCATAGATTAAAAAAGAAAAAACTACCATTACTATTTTGATTCTAATCACATCAAATGTATCGATTTAAGTTTGGAAAAGACACATTCCTTTACAATGCAAATCTTTGTAATCAAGTTCTGGGTATTCTTTCCTATTTTCCTAAATCTCGTTTAATGTTTCTCAGTAAGTGTTCTACTTTTCTTCTTATAGGTCTTGCGCATTTAAAAATATTTAATGGAAATTTCTTGGTATTTTTATTTATTGCAATTGTGAGTGGGTTTCCCCCATTATAGTTTCTAACCAGTTATTGCTGGTTTGTCAGAAAGATTCTGGGGTGTTTTTTTGTTGTTGTTGTTTTGAGACAGAGTCTCTAGCTGTCGCCCTGGGTAGAGTGCTGTGGCATCACAGCTCACAGCAACGTCAAACTCTTGGGCTTAAGTGAATCTCTTGCCTCAGCCTCCTAAGTAGCTGAGACTACAGGCGCCCACCACAATGCCCAGCTATTTTTTGGTTGTAGTTGTCATTGTTGTTTGGCAGCCCAGGTTGGATTTGAACCCGCCAGCTCCGGTGTATGTGGCTGGACCCTAGCCACTGAGCTACAGGCGCCGAGCCAAGGTGCTGATTTTTTTGTAAAACCATTTGTATCCATCTGCTTTGTTAAGAAACATTTTCGTTTTCTAAGTAGCGACTGTAGAATTTGCAAATGCTAATAAGCGTATTTCCTCCTTTTCCACATGTATATTGTTTATTTCTTGTTTTACTCTTACTACTACAATGGCCCGTCCCTGGCTTTCATGACAATGCCTCTTGTGATTCATGATCCATACCAACGTTTAGTGTGGTCATGGAATGTGTCATGTTGAGGAAGAATTCTTTTATTCTTAGTTGAATATTATTCTTTATTTTAATCAGGAACAGAAGTTGAATTTTATTAAATGACTTTTGTGGATTTTTCAGGTTTTTTTAATGGATGCAAACTATTCCATTGTATGCAAATGTCAAATTTTATCTAAGAATTCCTCAGGTGATTGGAGACTTACTTTGTTTCTATTTTTCATTATTGTAAATGATGCTGCAAAAGAATATTTTTAAATAAATATCTACTTCCTAAAAGTAAAATTATAGATCCTTGCCAATAAAATTACTGGATTAAAGACTATCAACTTTTAAACGGTATTCTGTAGATTTGATTTGACAAGCTTGTTCCAAATCTTAGGGCACAAAAGTGTTCATTTCACGTCACCCTTGCCAGCGGGAAATAATGCTATCTTAATAATAAATGTCTTTGCAAATGTTATTAAACTATTTCATTGTTTTAGTTTATATTTGTAATAATGGTTATACTTTCACACTTTCATTCACCATTTTCCTTTTCTTTTCTGTGAATTATCTGTGTAGGCTCATCCTGCTGCTGCAATCTGAGTAGTTTGTTAAATTGATTTACACATGTTCTTCGCACATTAGGCAGCACATGTTTCTGCTCTTGGTTGCCTTTTATTATTATCTTCTTCCTATACAGAAGTTTATTATTTTAATGTAGATATGTCTATTACTTTGTTTTTCCTTTGTGATTCTTTCCATTTCTTTTAAATACAGTAAGCTGTATCCAGCCATCCAGAGATCAGAAAGATACTTCACACATGTATTTCTTAGTTTTGTGGTGGCTTTATAGTTGGAGAAAATGGCAATCCAGAAACCCCCCAGGCGTGAGGGAATGGGGTTTATGACACTTCCCTAGCTCCTGGCCTTGGCCATGGCTACTTCTTTTCCCTGCCATGTGCACCTTCCTTTCTCTGCCTGAGGCCATCCATTTGGAGTTGAGATCCAGTGAAAAACTGGGCTGACACACCCTTTTTAGCTAGAAATGGTGTCACTGTCATTTTCATGGTCACTGGAAAGACCCTGCATGCTCCCCTGATAGCATCTCCGTTTCCTGCCTTCCTGTTCTCAATACACGTGCCTGGGCTCAGTCACTGGCCAGTTCAGGCTGCTCAGAGTACAGAGAGGTGGAGTACATAGTTACTTGTTCAACCTTGTCCCATGCATTCAACATGACAACATGTAACTGCAAACTGAGTCGTCTGGTGTTGTTAGTTGGGCTTGGGACAAGAGAAGGGATCTTAAAATAATGTAGTAAGGTTTGAACAAGAAATGAGAGACACACATATAGGAAATGATGCATTACAAAAATGTATTGTTACCTACAAATTATTCCATTGCCTGCTTAGAAAGCTAAAGATGATTAAGTAAGCAAGTTTTTAGCAGGGCAGATGGATTCAAACCAATTTTACACAAATCAGGACGTTTTTCTTATCATTTCTACATTTTTAATATTTATTTATTTATTTATTTTCTTGTTTGGGATTCATTGACAGTACAAAGAATTAGGTTACACTGATTGCATTTATTACATAAAGTCCCTCTTATAATCGTGTCCTGCCCCAACAGGTGTGCCATACACTGTGATTCCCATCCCCCTCCCCTTTCTCCACTCCCTCATTCCCCTACCCCCTTGTATTAGCTCATCTACGGCCTTCATAATAGAATTGAGTACATTGGATGCTTGCTTCTCCATTTTTGTGATGCTTTACTAAGAAGAATGTGTAGGACCTTTCTCATAAGTCAACAACATCCAGTTAGAACATAGAATTGACAAAAGATCCATTTTGGGGCCTCCCAATTGCACTTCCCCTCTGTGGATGTGATATTTAAGCTGAGACCTAAAGGGAGATATGAAATCAGCTTTATGATGTGTGCTCGAGGGAGTGAGGACAAGCATTCCTGGCAAAGGGAACAGCAAGTGCAAAGGTCAAAGGCAGGAAAATGTTCAATGTCCATACATCAGAAAAGAGGCCAGTGTGACTGGGATGAGGGGCAGTGGAAGGAGATGATCCAGCAAGGGAACCTAGAAAACTCTGTGAGGGGCTCACCATCCTTCTAAGTACAGTGGAATGCACTGGCTGGTTTTAAACAAGAGTGACATTATCAGTTTTCTATTTTATAAAGATCACTCTGGATATTGTGTAGGGAATGGAGTCTAAAAAGCAAGAATGGAAATAGGCTAGCCACCTAAGATAGTCACAGCAGTAGAGCATGTGACAGACGATGGTGGGCACTTTGGGGATGAAAAGCAGTAGATGGATTCCAGATAGATTTTAGAAGCACAGCCAATAGGCTGTGGACTTTGATTGCTTATTTGGAGTTGAGGAAAAGGAAGTTGTTAAGGATGAACCCAGATATGTTCATTTGCTAGGGCCGCCTAAAAAATACCACAAAATGGATAGCTGTATTGGTCAGCTTGGGATGCCATAAACAAGATGTCACAGACTGGATGACGTAAACAACAGACATTTATTTTCTCACAGATCTGGTGGCTAGAAGTCCATGGTCAAGGTGCCTGCAAATTTGGTTCCTGGTGAGGATTCTCTGCCTAGCTTGCAAGTAGCAGCCTTCTTCCTGTGTTTTCACATGGCTTTTCCTCCGTATATCTATGTGGGGGGAGAGAGAGAGAGAGAGAGAGAATGCATGCACACCACCTGTGGTGTCTCTTTCCTTTCTTAGAAGACACCAGTTTTATTAGATGAAAGGCCTACCCTATGACCTAATTTAACCTAAATTATCTTCTCTAAGGGCCCTGTTTCCAAATATAGTTACATTGGGAGTTAGGGCTTCAACAAATGAATGGGGGGCACAAATCGTCCATAACAGTGGCTTAAAAAGAGAAATTTATTTTCTCACAGTTCTAGAGGTCTGAAATCAAGGTATCAGCATTGCTGATTCCTTCTCAGGGCTATGAGGCATAACAGAATCTGTTCCATCCCTCTTCCCTAATTTTGGTGGCACCACCCTAATCAATGTCTTCATGTTCATGTGGTGCTCTGCCTATGTGCATGACTCTGCGTCTGTATGTTCCCTTTCCATAAGGACACTAGCCTTATTGGATTAAGTCTCACCCTATGCCTGTATGAACTTCTCTTAATTATTGACCCTTAATTATTTACCTATTTATTATCTATGATGACCCTATTACCAAATTAGATCACATTCTGGGGTTTAGGACTTCACCATATGAATGTTCAGGGCACACGATTCAACCCATAATACTAGGTTTCTGCATTAGGTAGCTGTGTGGATGGTGGTTCCAGTTACTGAAGGAGGGAAGATTATTAGGATGTGGGGAAGCAGGCTGTGGAGGTATCAGAAGATTTGTTTTAGTCATATTAGGTTTGAAATGCCAGGTAGGAATCCATGTTTTAGGGTATAAATCACCACAGTTGCAAACATGAGTTCAGTAAAGAAATGTGGGGTGTGTGTGTGTGTGTGTGTGTGTGTGTATGTGTGTGTGATTGAAGGCTATGGGACTGATGACATCGCCTAGGACGTGAAAGGATGTCAAAAAACCTCCAAGATCCAAGTCATGGGCCCTTCCATGCTGGGAAGTCAGAAGGAAGAGCCAGAAGAGGAGAATGGGAAGGAGCAGCCAGTGAGATGATAGGTAAGAGACACCCACAGAGGCGCGGAGGACTCACAGAAGGGAGGTGCTGTCCAGTGGATCAACACTGCTGAGAACCTGAGTAGCAAGAGGGCACAGAGATGAGCAGCCGATTTTGCATCCTGGAGGTTACTGGCCACCCACATGGAGCTTTTGCAGTGGGGGCTGGAGGGAGTGGGAGCAGAAGCTGGGTCTGAGCATGTTGGTGGGCACCTGAGAAGAGAAAGGCCGCAGACACTCTGAGTGCAGGCAAACGCTTTGAAAAAGCTGAGAGACGTGGTATTTGCTGCAGAGGCATGAGAGTGTCAAGGATTGATTTGCTTGAGACCGTAAATATTCCAGCGCATCTATGTGGCGATGGGATTGCTCAAGTAGAAAGGGGAAATTCAGTGATGCTGCAGAAAGGAGCCAGTGGAGTGGGATGGGATCCAGAATACAGATGGACACAGGAGCTGGAGAGAGAAGAGAGAATACTTCTGCCATTTTAGCTTGAGGAAAGGAGGAAAGGTAGAGTTCAAAAGAAGATAGAGGAAGGGTTGGTGATGGGACAATGAGGGGATTTTCATTCCATATTTTGTCATTTCTAGATGGAGTATTGACAAGTCAAGCAGGAGGAAAGTGGAAAGACTTGGATTTGGGGAAAGAGCAAATGGCCATTCTAAGAAGGGGACTGAACAGTGAGGTGTTTGCCTTGTTGAGGTTGGAGATTCTGAACCTCCAGAAGCGTGCAATCTGCCAACTTCTGTGATTCTCTCCAGCAGTACAGATAAGCTGAAGTGCAGACACACAGAGCACACACAGTTGGCTTCATCCAAGGTTGAGGATTTCCAGTCAATTGCGATAGAGGCAAAAAGGGGAAAGGGGGTTCATGATGGCGCACACATAGGAGGGAACTTGAGGAGAGTAAAGGAGGAAAATTCAATCGGTTGACCAAGGGCTGGATTGAAACCTTGAGGATGAAATTCTGTTTAGCTGATGGACTGACCAGCACAGAGTGGATAGTCAGTCAGGAAACAGTTAATTGCATTGTTCATGGCGCGAGGAGTCATGGCTGCTGCAGGCACTGGAGATCTGCAATACCCAGACAGTGCGCCAGGTGGCAAAAGATGACAAGAAATGACTTCAACCATGCCCCTCCTAAAGTTGGGGGCTGTTCGTCCTGCACACCAAGGGGCCACCAGCCTGCTCTGAGCTTCCCTTGGGCTCAGATGTCCATGACGCTGTCTGCTTGAGGTGGCGCCTGCTGTAAAGATCAGTGACTTGTTGGTAGTAGGGTGTGTAGAGCAACAATGGAAGAAACCATGAGCCCCATGACACAGATAGATGAACCTCCTTCTTTTCCACCCATCCTATGCTCCTGGTCCATGCTTGGGCCCTTCTCAATGCCCCAGCACTGAGAAACAGACTGAGCGTTTGGGGGAACCCTAAAATATGGGAAGCTGGCACCAAGAGCCCCAATGTATGTGCTGACCCCAGGGAGCTATCACACATCTTTCTGGAGGCTGGTTCCTCGTATTTAGCATTATAGGCCAACCTGCTCTACAGCTCTCCTAGAACTAAGTGCCCAGGCCCTGGAAAAGGTGTTTCTGCTTCAGGAGGCTTCCTGAGGAAGCTCTGGTGATCGACGCCCCTTACCTGATGTCTCCTGTACCGCACGCAGCCGTGCTGGGCTGAGAGCACAGGAGAATGGAGAGTGTCTGAGCACCTCTCCTTCCCTCATACCCTGGGGGTGTCAGTGGAGACACCAGTCCTGTCAGAGAAGCTAGAAGGGGGAAGGGAGGAGGAGTCAGGCCTATGTCTAAACATTAGCTTGGTGACTAAGGATGGAGGCATGTGTCCTGGAGAGGGGGAATGCAGGGCTGAAAGGAGGGGACCAACGTCCTGAGAAAGAACCAGCACAGAGGGAAATGAGTACAAGAAGGGGGGAGTCCCATAGTAAGGTCGCCTCCTCTGGGCCCAGGCACCCCTCCCCCATCTTCACCACACATGAGGACAGTGCAAGGCTCATTCCGGCAGAAAGACAAATGACACTAGCGCACTCGTTCAGTCGCTGGTTTCTTGAGCCAGGCGCCCCACTCCCAGGTAAGCATCTTCTCTTCAGCCCTGACATCCACTGAGTCTACAGAGCCAGTGAGGGACAAGGCAATTGGCCCAGGCTTTCACAGCAGGAGAGTGGCGGGCAGAAGCCCGAACATTCAATGTCTTGCCTCCCTCAGCACCAAGTCCCAAATGGAAACTCGTGGGCACAGCCTACCGACAGGTGAGGGGACAGAATAAAGAGCTGCACTACAGAGCAGCCCCACCCCAAAATGTGGGTGCTCTTCCGTCCCAAGACACCCCTTCTTGCTGGATCTTCTAGCTGATCATGTGCTCTGAGGATCTGTGTGTCAATCGTCCCGTAACTCTAGCAGTTCCCGAGAGCCGAGACTGGTCTCCGCTTCCCAGTCAGCTGTGCCTCCAGCCCCTCTCGCACAGGCTGGAACTGGAAATAGATTATACAAACACTTGACTGCACTATTCTAAATACTGCAATTTGTCTGTCCTGTCTATCGACCTTTGCCTCTCTGCATTTGACATGTTTTGATTTGACAGGGCTGTGGGTTTTGTTTCATCAACAAGGTGACCATGTGGTTAATTACCCTTTGACCTTTGGAGTCAGGGCTTCCATCTGGGCAGGAAACATCCATGGCTTCAGGAGTCTGGGGCCTCTTGATATTTAATTTTCACTGTCAATTTTCCCCATACCCCGCAACCCCCAGTCTCCATCTCCCCACAGCGGTTCAGACTCGAGTGCTCCACGAAGGGATTCACAGAGGCCAATGGGAGCCACCATCAGGGACGCTGACCGACTCGTGTGCAGCGCTTTGCACTTTACCACTCACAGCCTGCTGTTGCATCCATCATCCCCCGGTCCCACAGGCAAGTCATAGTCCCGGGGCCCACAGCCATACCCCCAAGGCTGGGCATGCCAGCAGGTCCTCCAGACCCTCCCCAGGGAGGCTCTGAGGAAGAAGCCTGAGGAAGCTCTGCAAGGTGGATGGCTAATGCTGGGAAGCCTCAGAACAGCAGTTCCTGAGCTAAATAGACGGCGAGCAGAGGGGTAGGGGCCAGGCACGGGGCCAGAGGCTAGGGAGGGAGCTGCCTTTTGACCCTAAGGACTGCCCGGCCCCTCCCAACTGCTGGGCAGTTGTCCCCAGCCTATCTTGAATCCCCACTGGGTGATGCTGCCTCAGGCAGCCGGTTTTCTTTGGGAAACATTTCCCTGGTACTGCTAAAGGCCTGATTTGCAAAGGTGTCCATTGGAACGTTCATAGAAGGAAGGCTTCCTCTGCAAGGAACTGTGCGATGGGGACCTCCAAGACCTGCCGCCGTCTCTGTGCACTGTTGCTCAGTCTCGAGGGGGGATGGCACATGTGCGCAGGGCTGAGATACAGGTGGGTGCGGTGGTGCCCGGAGGGAGGGTCCTTCCCAGCCAGGTTCTGCATGACAGGCAAGGGTTGGAAATGTAGGGACAGGAGGGAAAGGCATCTGGTATATGCAACAGTGACAAATTCACAAGGGCAGAAAGGCCCAGGTTTCATATGGAATCCAGCAGTTCAGTGAGGCTGGGGCCAGAGTTCAGGAAGGGAGGAGAGAGGAAAGGCCAGGGCAGACCAGGCCAGGTAGAGAACTTGGATTTTATTTGATAAACAATGGAGAACCACACAACGTCTTGCTTACTTCTTAAAACAAGCCAAAAATAGAAAGACCCAATTATTTAATAACCTCTAGGGAATATTTGAGTCCTAGCTGCAAAACCAGTTTTCATTGAGGTCAACTCAGCTCACTTTTAAAGGTGGAACAGAGCAGTGCTGTGGTGCTAGAGATGGCTTCCAGGGCTTAGAGAAGCAGCAAGCTCCCTTCCCCTGAGTGGCAGTTTACCCTGAAGCTGCGCTCTCCAAACCTTGGCCTTTCCTCCCTAAACTTTTCTTTCTAGGGATTTTGGTAGAGACCAATAGCAGTCACATCCCAGAATGTTCCGAGGCTACCTTCTCTTTCACTGTCTTCAAATACCTACCTATCAGGTATAATGAACACTATTCTGGTCATCAGCAAAAAGCCCTGCCTTAAGCATTATAAATCCATGTATGTAACCAAAACATTGGTACCCCTTTAATATTTTGAAATAAAAAAGTTTAAGGCCAAGCGCAGTGGCTTACACTGTCATCCTAGCCCTCTGGGAGACTGACGTGGGTGGATCCCTTGAGCTCAGGAAATCAAGACCAGCCTGCACAAGAGTGAAACCCATCTGTACTAAAAATAGAAAAAAAATAGTCTGTAGTCTAAGATACTTGGGAAGTTGAGGCAAGAGAATCTTTTAAGTGCAAGAGTTTGAGGTTGCTGTGAGCTGTGATGCTATAGCACTCTACTGAGGGCGACATAGTGAGACTCTGTCTCAAAAAAAAAAAATAGAAAAAATAGCTGGGCATCATAGTGGATGACTATAGTCCCAGCTACTCAGGAGGCTGAGGAAGGAGGATTGCTTGGGCCCAGGAGTTTGAGGTTGCTGTGAGCTAGGTTGATGTCACTGCACTCTAGCCTGGGTGACAGTGAGGCCCTCTTTTAGAAAATAAGAAAAAAAAACTCAACAATTTAAAGCCTAAAACACTCGAGACATTGCAGTGGGCTGTGCTATGTGCTGGAAGAACATGGTGGGAGCTGGTAGCTTTAATTACACTCCTACTTCATCATAAAATGCGTTTCGGAATAGGAACATTAATAAATGTTTGATGTGTTTAGAAAACAGATGAATATTCAGCTGTCTGCGCATGGAATGTTCTGTTATGTACAGAGTCTTGCTCGGTAAGGAGTGCTGTGCTGCCCACCTGGGAGGAAGGTTGGAGGCTGCAGGAGCTGTACTGTAAGTTCTGCCATGTGTGGTGGCTGGGACACCTCTGTCATGTTCTTCCAACTTCTCCCGCCCCACCAGCCCACGTGGAAATGCTCCTGCACTTTTCCAGACAGGTGAAGCCGAGTTGGCAAGACCAGCCGCCATCCAGTCGTGTGGGTGAGAGACAGAGCAGCTGGGGCTGCTGGTGGCTGTGTGGGCTTCCTTCCCCCGCATGATCGGATCCGTGGGGGGGGAGGTGAGGGCAGGGAGTGGGCTCCCGGATCTACTGTGTCTGGACCCGCGCCTGTCGCAGGGTCCTCTGCCTACCTCCTGAGGGGGAAGCGGGGTGTGGCGGTGGGGGCACCACAGCTATCCTAGCAGAGGCCCACGCCGCAAGGCCAAGAACCTCAGGGAACAGGCAGCCCTTGTGTCCCAGGTCAGGTTCCCAGCCACGTAGTGGTGTGTAAGCCATCGTGCTTAGGACAGGGGGCAGGACAGCACCGATACTGTGGGGCTGCCCGGGAAGGAGCTTGCCACCAAGGAGAACCAGAGGGCAGAGGCAGGGTGCTGGCGCTGGCGTCCTGGGAGCTGGGACTCGGGAGGAGCGGCCGTTTTCCCTCTGCTTGCTCTCCCAGTCTGGGAGGAGCCTGAGAGTGAAGGTGTGGGCTTGAGGTGTGTGCCGGGTGCCGCTGGAAGGGAAGCCGAGGGACAGAAAAGATTTGTCCTGAGTCGGACGGGCGTCCGTTTGACCATTTCCCCGAGGAATCTGCGGTATGGAGCAGAGAGTCCCGCAGAGGCTGCTGAAGAGCAGCTTGCCACAGACCCCAGGCACACCGGCTGCTCGGTTCTGACACAGCCCTGGCCTGAGCACTCAGCCTTCTCCCTGCCCCCTGGAGGTGGTGGAGGTCGGGCTTGTGCTTTTCACAATGAGCAGAAAGGTAAGCACCGACAGAGTCCAAGTAGAACCACTCGACTGCTGAGGCGGCCAGGTCTAAAGTGTGCAGGCCAGGAGCGAGCTGAGGGGCTCCCAGCAGCACGACGGACACCTCAAAGCAGGTGTCCCACAACTGCCTATCAGGCCACCGAAAAGTCACCACAGTTTGACTTCGGTAATTCACAAAACAGCTGGGCAACCCCGCACGGAGGTGCTGGCTCTCGGCTTTTGGCATGTGTAGCTTCCTGTTCGCCCAGTCTTAGTAAGAGTCAATTTTGTGCAGATCCCTGGGGAAAAGCAGGCCTGGGGAGCATCCCAAACGCTCTTATGACATCTGGCTGTGGGGCTCCATCAAGAGCTAAGCAGTTGATCAGAGGATGACCACAGGCTCCCCCAGGTCAGGATCTTTGTCTGGATTGCCCTGGGATGCGGAGGGGCCCAGGTGGGACAAACGCTGGCTCAGGCACACTCCAAGCACTGAATTCAAACAGTAACCACAGCCATACACCTCCAGTCTCATTGGCTTACACAAGCCACTCCCCAAGGCTCCTTCAGCTTTCCCACCCCATTCCTGTCTGCTCGCCTGGTTTAAGAGCTCAGTGGCAAAGGCATTATCTCCTCCGCACTCCTTTTCATTCAGATAAAGAAACGGAAGCCTAGAGAACGTTAAACGACTTTCCCAAGCAGAACTGGGCCTCTGCCTGTAGCAACTGACAGGAAGGCCCCTGTCCCGCGGCCAGCATGCCACCAGGCTGGCTGGGTAGCTTGAAGAAGCCTGCACGCCACTCCCACCGTCCCAGGTGTAAAAGCCCCGTTGTAGGCAGGTCTACAAGCCACTTTGTAGGCAGCTGCACTGCCCTCTCTCTCCCTTGCCCTCTTTCCTCACTCCTGCAGTGGGTGTCTTGGTTTTGCACCTGTGCAGCCCTGTACTCTCTGGCACTATATGGCTGATTCTGCCTGAGATGGAGACTCTCAAGAGAGATGTTTGCTAGTACAGGAGGCAAGAGACTTCCTGCTGATGCCCAAGAGTGCCAGTCACTTCCCATTTGGCCTATCCGAAGTCAAAGAAGACATCCAGAGTGCCCCCAAACTCTGTTCCCATCTCTGCTGGGTAGCACAAGCTAGCTGGCTCTTGGGAATGTTCCGCATCTGCTGACCTCAACAGATGAACCTCTAAGGGTCAGTGACTGACGGACTCTAACAACCGATGGTGCCTTCAGCTGCCCTTCCCAGCAGCTATGAAGGGATATGCCAGAAAACACATAGCCCATGCATCTTAGTCAGCTCAGGCTGCCACAACAATATCCCACATATTTGGGTGTCTTCGATGACAAACATTTATCCCACACTTGCAAAGGCTGAAAAGCCCAAGGTCAAGCACCGGCAAAGCACATTTTATCCCAAGGCTTCTTCCCTTGGCTTGTGGGCAGTCACCATCTTACTCACATGGGCTCTTCTGTGTGCTCATGTGCACAAGCGGTGGCGAGAGCCAGCTGGCTGGTGTTTCTTGGAAGGGCACTAATCCCACCCCTAGGGGCCTGCTGTCCTCTCCTCATCTAACCCCAATCACCCTCCCAAAGGCTCCATTTCCAAACACCGACCATATTGGGGTTATAGCTTCACCACATGAATTCTGAAGGGACAGAATTCCTAACGGTTTGTAAGAGCTAGGGAGAGATCAGGGGCCCAGAAACGTCAAGCTCCTCCTGTGGGTGTGAGGCCTAACGTGCCCCTTTTGTTTTATTTTACTTGATTTTGTTCGTTTTATAAGGCTTTATGTTTGTGATGTTTTGAATGACTCCCTTTATTTTAACTTGCCACCAAAGACTGGGGCTTCCTTTGTCTTCTTCCAGCAGTGGTTCATTACCTTAAGAAAGACACACAAGGGCGGCGCCTGTGGCTCAAAGGAGTAGGGCGCCGGCCCCATATGCCGGAGGTGGCGGGTTCAAGCCCAGCCCTGGCCAAAAACTGAAAAAAAAAAAAAAAAGACACACGAGCACTTCTGCTATGGCTATCCAAGCTTCCCCCCTGCACCGCGCAGATTGCTGGGAAGAGACTCTCCCTGGTGCTTGACCAGTGAGCAAAATCACTTTTCCTCTAGGAAGTATACCTAGCAATATGGGAGAGTAAGAACAAAGAGAAGGGGCATAGTGCCCTTTAGCACCCAGGCTCACCAGGGAGGTAATACGTGAGGCACTAACATCCCCCCCCCCACCGCCCCGCACAGGCAACCCTCAGGCCCACCGCCTCAGGGCTCAGTGGGCCAGTGAAGCCAACACACTGAAGTCCCGCAGAGCGCCTGAGCGCACGGCCATGCAGGAGGGCAGTAGCATGGAGCTGAGGTGGGAACAAGAGGCCGAGGGGAGCAAGTCCTGCATGAGGAGCCCAATTGCAGGAAACAAGTTCTTCACTCGGGACCTTGGCATAGTCAGGTTCTGAGAGCCAGTCATAAATTCATAGAGAAGTGCAGTGAAAGAAAATGCTCATTAAGCAACGAAGCCATAGTTATGGCAACCCTGAAGTGCCTTTGTTGAGCTGGTTTCAGGTTTCTGCTATTGGAGTCCCATCCCCTCCGGGCTTTTGCGACAGGGCTGCAGAAGAGAGGCAGGGCTTGATCGTCAAGGCCGACGCCTCTGTAAAACCGCAAGATTCTTAATAGACTGCAAATAACTCTGAAATTTTTTTTTTTTTATTTGTTTGCAGATAAATTTGAGCAAATTCTACACAACCTACTTGCCCATGGTGGAACAAGAATATGCTAAGTTGGGCAGGGCAGTCAGGGGACAGCTGGTTCATTCATTAGTATATTAGGGATCAAAGGGTGCCCCTGCAGTGTGACTGTTAAAGATGGATTATTGCTCAACAAACAATAGTTAGAAATATAAGAAATGTAAGACTCCCCCCTCCAAATCCTATTATAAGGGACTCTGTGCCTTGTGCAGGTCCCACGGTCACGCAGACCCCTCCCCACTTCCTCTCAAGGCTTGTCGAGGAAGCGCCACGGCTCCTCATGCCTGTGCCCGAAGTAGCTCTCTTGGTTTTCCTGGTACATGGAGGAGCCCTGGAACAGGCCCGGACCCAGAGCATTCTGGCAGTAAGCCTCAGCAGCTCGCGCCTGCGGGAAAGAAAGAGAACAAGATGGAGCCCTCTGCTAGAGGTCTGCAGCCCATTTTTTTTTTGGTGGTGGGAGGATCCCTTTCATTCCAGTCAGCCAGCTGCTGAGAAATGCCTCCTTGGAGTACGAGCCCGAAAGGTACTGGTGGACAAGGGGCAGAGGAAGATGAACATCTTGGCTTAAAAACCAGCAGAAGTAGACCCGGCTTTCCCAAGTTCCCTTAAAGCTCCTGGGTCTGTGTCTGCCCCGCCCATCCCAGCAGCTTCTCTGCTAGCCATGGCCAGCCAAGGCTCCTAGCCTTAGGCCTTGGACTCAGCCACGCTCATTCCAAATTGCAGCTCCTCGGCAATGTGCAGGTGTACAACCCACAGTGCGGTGTGGAGGAGGGGAGAAGGAAAGGCACAATGATGGTGTTATTAAGAGTGGCCTGAGGGGCTTTTTCTGCTTAAGGGCTGTGTGGTTCAGTGATACAAGATTCCAAGGAGTGGGGCTCAAGGCAGTGGGGAAGAAGGAGGGTCAAAAACAGCAGGTTTGGGCTCTGTGCAGAAAGCTGGTCTGCCGACCTACAGGGAAGCAGAGCCCAGAGGGTGATGGGGGTTGAGGCAGAGCAGAGTGGCAAGGGTGCAGAAGCCAGGAGGAGGAGCTGAGGCTTCACCTGAGGAAAGCGGGAGACCCTGAAACTTTATGGCCCTGCCCTTGGCTGCTCCACTGCTCCCCCCGGCTGGGCAACCTTGCGGAGTTCTACCTTCCCCACTTCTCTGCGCCACCTGCCCAGCTCCGTGCTGCCTCTCCTCTCAGGGCCCCACCCCAGACGGGAAGTGCCTCAGAAACAGGCAGGAGGAAATGTTTCACCAGAGTCTGGCTTGGTAACAAAACCACAGGACCCATTGATCATTCTGATCTCTTTGTGTGGGCAGTCCCTCTAAGGCAGTGGTTTTCAACCCGTTCATCAGAGGGAACCTAGGTTTACTTTCTAGTATATGGAAACAAACCCACACTAGGCCCTAGATTTTATAGCACAACTAATATAAAAATCCCTGGAAAGGGGCTTGGGCTCAGAAATAGAGCACAGCATTAAAAATATGACATTGATCATGTTCTCTGACTTGGTCCAGAGAACATTTTTGAGAGAAGCTTCAGTCAGGTTGCATTAAAGATTCAGGCCAGCTCACTTTTTCAAGTAACCCCCATGGAGAGTATTTTTGTTCAACAGTGAGTAACTTCCCTCAAATTTACTGAGCCTTGAAGTCTGGCTTTCACACATAGAGCATGTTCCTAGGGTGGGAACCTATTAAGGGGCCCAGAACCCCACTTGACCTGGGCTATAACATACGTGGGGGCGGACGATTTGGCTCAGCGTGCAGAACTGCCCACAAGAAGGGCAAGTAGTCATCCTCTCAAAAAAGTTTCTTGAATCCGGTAACTGTCTGCGAAATGGCATGTAATTCCTCGAGCCCTGCAGGGCGCTCATTTCCTTCTCCTTAGTCATGGGAGATTGAGAACTGGTAGCGGTAGAAGTCGTCGGATACCTCGGCTTCTTTGCCGATGGTGGCTCATCCATGGGACGCCCCCGGCGCGCCTCAGGAAAAACGCTGTAAGGGAAGAAACCTGTTGCAGTGCCATGGACCTAGAAATGCTGGCCCACAAGACACTCCCTTGGTCATCATAGATGCTTCAGGCACGTTTGGTTTGGGTGACTGGCCCGGGATTCACTTGTGTGTCTCCTCACTTTGGCCTGAATAAGATGCACCTCGCCAAAGTAAAGAAGATGCAGTCACAAAGAAATGTGACAGTCATTGGTCTCAACTGATTTTTAGCAGTTGTGGTCTTGCCACCACTGTATTCTCTGTGGCCTTGGGGAAGTAATTTCACCTACCTTCAAACCACTAATGGAGCTGGCAGCTGAGTGGAGACTGCAGCGCATGCTTCCTAACTTCCAATCCAGTGCTCTCTCCACAACCCTAAGCCTCTGAATTTGCCCTTTCAGCACCATTGTCAGCTAGATTCTGACGATTAGGCCAGCTGCACGATACAGCTCTAACCCACCCAGTGTGTCACTGATGCTAAAGGAAGGCCCAGAAAAACCAGAGAGCTTTGGAAAGGCAGTCGCATAGAGCTAACATTGATTTAAAACTATCTAGGGGGGTGGCCGGGTATGGTGGGTCATGGCTATAATCCTAATACTCCAGGAGGCCAAGGTGAGTGGACTGCTTGAGTTCACGAGTTTGAGACCAGGCTCAGCAAAAGCGAGACCCTGTCTCTCAAACAGCCAGGCAGTGTGGCAATAGTCCCAGCTACTTGGGAGGCTGAGGTATGAGAATCACTTTAGCCCAAGAGTTTGAGGTTGCTGTGAGCTATGGCACCATGGTACTCTACCGAGGGTGACAAAGTGAGACTGTCTTAAATAAATAAATAAATACATAAAAACTATCTAGTGGGCCTCAACTTTATCTCAATCCTTTAACTGCTGAACAGAACCTTCTCTTTCTGGCATTTGGAACCAAAAACCTTATTATTGAGCAGAAATGTGCTGTGTTTTCATACTGCCACCCAGAACTTAGCCCTTATGTGCTCTTGGCTAATCTTGGCAATCTAGTAGTTGTTTCACATCCACTTCCCTCCTTTTGATCATAAATGCTGTCGAGATCCCTTTATTTGGGCTGTGATCACCAGATTCCAGGGAAGTTAAGGAATGAACCTTGACGTCCGGGAGTTATTCGGCTATGGGCACTCAAGCCTACTCTACACACACTCTGTGCAAGAGACTGGGCTTGGGGGATCAAGCGAAGTTATTTCAAGGTCAGCACGCTAGCTCCTTGGCTTTGAGGCTTCCTTATCTAGTCCCTTCTTCAAGGGGTTCCTCTGTTCCACCAGTGGATACTTAGTCACATGCCATAATGCAGAGACAGGACGGCCAGCAGCCACAGACAAAAATGAGTGGAGATCAAGGTGCAGTTGATGAGAGGGTTGTTGATGCCACATGGACAGGCCATCCACGGTCTCAGGCATGCTCAGCTACAAGAGGAAAGCAGTGAATTTAGCCCTTATCAGTGTGCCTTGCACTTCTTACCTATGACTCTCAGTGTCCTGGTGCTCAGGTTCTTCATCTCGATGGTAGTTACGTGACTGCTGCACAGGAGCGGCAATCGGCTGGGTCTGCAGAAATGTAATAAAGTTATTGTAGAGGGCACAGATATGCCCGTTGGGTTTTGGAGACATGTCTGCAGCATCCGGCTGGCCACAATGACACTATGCCCCTGTATGTGCTATGGCGGCTGCTGCTGCTTCTGCTTCTGTTGTTTCTGCAGCACCTGCTCCTGCTCCTTCTTCTGCCCCTGCTGCTCCTGCACATGATGCCACATCAAAAGAAGCGACCAAACTACCTCAGAGTCTGGGGGAGCCTCCCAGAAATGGAGTGCTCCCACCCCATTCTCTCAAGCCTGAAGGCAACGGGAGTCCAGCCTCCGGCACCTTGTGGTCTGTGTGAGGGCTTGTTTGGATGGATTCTAGTTGCAATCATGCTTCTGGCCGTGAGAGTCTGCTAATCTAATGTATGTGCATGTATGGATACATGGGCTAGCACGTGTGCTCTGGTTTAGGTAGCCTGGGATATTTTTTACTATCTCAGGCTAGTGAATTATACCCAGCTGGGTACCCGCTACCTCTTGAAGGATTACCAGGTGGACCCAAATCATCATGAACATGTAATCCTTTTTTAGTTGCACAGTTAAAACAGGCTTTCCATACCTTGCTGGAGGCATGACCACACTCCTCCACCTCCGGCTGCTCAAGCTCCTCACAGAATTCAGAAGGTGAAGCACGAAAACGTTCGGTCTCGACCTTGATATCTGAGGGAGACTGCTTGGCTTGCCCAGTGCATGGTTCCTTGGGCTTTGTCTCTGAAGACTTGGGATCAGGATTGACATTGTCACACGGTGAGGGTGACTCTTCCTGTAAGGACACATTACCACAAAGGTCTCATTCACAGTCCACACCTTTCCTTACGGTACCAGATGTGCTGAACATGGTGCAGGATGCCCACGGGCAACCCCATACGTAGCCTTGGCTATATATAAGCCACATCTGCCATTGCCAAGGCCCGGCTGGGCCCATCTCAGCTCCTATACCCAAGAGCAAAAAGACAAAACTTAAGTGCCTTGTGGAGATCACTTCCTATGGCCCATGCTGCCTCATGGGCAGCAGCTGTCACTATCAGCAGGCCCTACTGACTAACTTCTTAAGGAATGTCACGGTCCCTCTCTACTCCTCCTTCTGACACTTCTGTAGAACTTGTCTCTGACCTGCAATCTAGAGGCCCGAATTGCTTGCAGCTGGTCCTTCGTGACTTCCAGTACTTCCTGCTGACTTTTGAGTCAGCCTGCAGCACTTGAATCCTCTCTTCTAGCTGCTCCCTGAATATCTTCATCAGTTCCAGGTCATCGTTATCGAAGAAGCAGTCAAATAACAATGGTGGCTGTGGGGAGCAATCCCTGATGGTTCATGTATAGGGACATGGGGTTCTCTAGATCCTACCACATGGTTTTTCTTCAAAATTTTCCAAGACTGAGAATGTGAACAGTGGCACTCCAAATCTGATTTCATTCATTACTAGAAAGTTGGAAGAAATGGTTAGAGAATCTAGGAATTCTAAATAAGAAATGAGCCATCGAGATAATTTCATCTCATTTTTCCTCAAAACGAAAGATATGGAATTGCCTAGGGACACGACGCAATCTCCCAAAGTACTTAGTGGAAGAGTCAAGAGGGTAGTGCCAAAGTGTTCTTCCCCCAGGTCAAATCACAAATGACAGTCCACCGAGAGGTCCCTGGTAACTGCACAACAGAGGCCATCATCAGCTGGCTCCTCCTTTATTCCAGGCACATGCTATACGGAATTTCACAGATCTGATCTTACAGAGCCCTGGAAATCAGAAACCCTTACCTTCTCATATACAATTATGCTACTTGGGTGAATATGCTTCTCTTGGTCCTGAAAATCTAATTTTAAATGGGAGAATAATCTGACCAAGAGTTGATAACTAGAATCTACAGAGAGTTCAAATTAATCAAGAAAATAAACGAGCAAACAATCCCATCTAACAATGGGCAAGAGATACGAACAGAACCTCCGTAATGAAGACAGACGAGTGGCTAACAAACATTTGAAAAAATGCTCATCATCCCTGATCATCGAAGAAATGCAAATCAAAAGCACCCTGAGATATCACCCAATCCCAGTGAGAATGGTCCACATCACAAAGTCTCAAAGCTGCAGGTGCTGGCCTAGATGTGGAGAAAAGGTAATCCTATTCCACCTTTAAAAAGAATGATATCCTGTCATTTGCCACAACATGGTTGGCAATGGAGGCCATTATGTTAAGTGAAATAAGCCAAGCACAAAAAGACAAATGTCACATGTTTTCACTCATATTTGGAACCTTAAAAAGTGGATCTCATAGAGATAGAGAGTAAAGTGATAGTTACCAGATAGTGGTGGAGAGCCCTGGAATGAAGAAAGGTTGGTTAACAGATAAAACATACAGTTCAATAGAAGTTATAGTTCTAGTATTTGATAAGACAGTAAGGAGACTATAATTAAAGAGAATTTATTAGATGTTTCAAAGTAGCCAGAAAAGAAGAATTATAAATGAAATGTGAAGTGTTTGAGGTGATGGATATTCCAATTACCCCGATTTGATCATTGCATATTGTATATATGTATCAAAATATCACATGTATCCACAGATTGCACGCAACTATGATATATCAATAAAAAAATCACATTCTAAGAAAAGGATGGGTTACCACTTAGAATACCTTGAAGTAAAATAAAATTTAAATAATAATAATGATAAAAGAGAAAGTAGATAGGACTTCTCAACTGATTAGTTGATGAGAACCAAGAAAGAGACAGAATTCTTGGAAAACAACTGTAGGCAGTGTCTGGAAACAACTGCTGTTTGCTCTGAAGTATACTGACCACTGTGTGTCTATACAAGATGTTAATGAGGAGGAAAAGGTACACATACACATGCCTTCTAGAGACCAAAAAGAAGACAGTCTGTTATGTGATACTGTGGTCCTTAAAGGTTAATGGAAGTACACAGCTGAATAGGGGTGGGAGGGGAGAGTTTGGCTGGGTGAGAGAGAGAAAGAGAGAGGGAGGAGAGAGAGAGAGGGAAGGAGGGAGGAGAGAGAAACCACACAAGATGTTTTTTTCTTGTTTATAATAAAAATTATTTATGTAGGGTGGCAACTGTGGCTCAAAGGAGTAGGGCGCCGGCCCCATACACTGGAGCTGGTGGGTTCAAACCTGGCCCTGGCCAAAAACTGCCAAAAGAATAAAAGTAAAATAAAAAATTATGCATGTATTTTTAGTTCATTGAAAATGTCCAGTTGTCCTTCTTTCACCATAAATTATACATCTCTTTCTAAAATGAGTCAGGCTTCATTAGATCAATGCACACGCGTGCTCACACACGAACTCTCCAACTCTGTTTGGAAGAGACAGACAAATCTTACCGGTTAGCACATCCACTCACCCTCTGCAAGCAGGAATCTTCTCTCTGCTGTGCCTGGAAAACAAGCTACCAAGGCTCGGCTCTAACCTTCCCGTGGAAGGGGAGGGCTCACAATTTGAGGAGATGACCAAACCTATCTGAGAAGCGCTAAAATTATCGGATCCTGCCTTCCCTGCAGCTTCCAGCTCTCAGCTCTCGTTTGAGCATCTGGAAGCACATCCTCCAGTTCATGAACATCATGGCCCTTCAGCGGTTTGGATAAAGCTGGCCTAGCCCTCCCTCCCCATTCTTCCCTTCTCCAGGGTCTTCAACTACTGACTTTAGCAGTAGAGCGCTTCCCTATCCTGGTCTCTGGGTACGCTCCAGGTTGTCGATATCTAGCATCCAGAAATAAGCTTAATACACTACCACTTGCGCAGCCAAATCACACACATTCATTTCTGATTATTTTGCTGCTTTTAAACAAAGGCTGTCCTTAAGGTTTAAATAAAAATAAATTCAAAAGAGAAAAGAAACCTGTCAGCAAGGAAAGGAGGATGACAACTTTTTGGCATAATAGAGACATAAAGACAAAATGGATTTTCACATAAGTCTCCTTTCAAATGGCTCAAGGAATTTACACAAGCAGCCTATGAATTCCTGCAAAACAAGAAGACCATTTCAAGATGGAGAAACTAAGACTGAGAAATTTGGCAAGGTCACACTGCTAGGACCAAACTCAAACAATTGTCTCCGGGCCCTCAGTACTCTTCATTAGACGAGGATGCCTTTGGCATTAAGGATGGAGTGACTCATCTTAGGCTCAGTGATTAATATACACAATTCCACATAACTGACCATAAACTTATCTTGGCTGCCAATCCTGATTTTAATAATCCTGTCTAATATGAAAGATGATCGTCCAAATCTGTGATTATGTACACAAATCAGGGAATAGAGGAGCTACACAGCAGTTAATCCAACTACGTCGATTGATTCGGCTTTGGACCATACACTGGTGCTGACGTTTCAAGGTTGGATAAATCTATGTTTCTGATTGTATATGAAGCACATTCTGCCCTATGAGTGCACCAATGTACACAATTATGATTTAATAAAATTATTAAAAAAAAATCTAATACTCTGAGATGATGTTCTAAACTAATAAAAATTCCATCAGGAAAATCCAGCTTCCGGTACAAGGGGAGGGCTGGTGTGAGTGGTCAGGAGAGTTGTCATCCGCTGAGATGGTCAGCATCCACTTACAGATGACGAAGAACAGGGCTCTTAAAATGATTGCCTTTTCTTAGTAGCTGAGCTTCCAATTTGGCTCAAACTTTCTCTCAAATACAAAATGTCATTGGATCCAACCTCTCCATTTGCAAGGGACCATTGGGTTCTCAGGTGCATCTGAAAATCCAGTCAAAGGGCAATAGTGATACGGATTTTACAAAATAGAGAGCATGCTTTCTGCAAAATGAAGCTGGGCGCAAGACTGAAAATTTGAACTTTGTAAGGTTAGTGGTCTAGACAAATACGTGAAGCAAGATTCCCAGTACCTTAGGAATGATGTCAGCAGGCTTGCTGGAACAGGAGATGGTCGTCTGGTCCGCTGCCGCAGGCGGGTCCTCCAGGTTGACTGAACCTTCTGGGGTGTCCAGTTCATCCAGGTCCACTACTTCTATCACTTTCTCAATAATTTGCACAGAGTCATCATCCTGTTCTGCCTCAGTGGCCTCCACCTTTTCCACAGTGTCCTCCACCTCTTTCAGGATGTCCACCTCAGGCTCATATTCATCGCTATGCACGGATGCTGCTGCTGAGGAAGAAAGTACGGTGACATTCATGACGAAGAAAGCAAAAGCACCAACATTGGCAAAGAGCTTATGTAACGAGGAAGCCCACTTTTTATTCCATGTGAAGGATGAGACACACCAGGCAGCAGGAGTCATTCAGAAAACTACTTTAAACCTCTCTTCATATTTGGAAATGAAGAATAAGGCAGGAAGTGTTTGAATTTACTTCTGCCCACCCTTCACTTAAGCTGGTGCTTAAACACATTCCAGTTAAGTATTGTTTCATTTATTATAAAATTGTTTTGATTCTATTTCTGGAAATTTGGTACCATCCAACTGACAAAACTAAATTTATCCGAGTCATAAATGACTTCTGAGTAACCGAGTTCAGCAGAATGTGGGACCTCAGGACCTCAAAGTGTCCTGGAAGTTGTTCTGACATGTCTCGGCTTCTACAGCCCTGAAAAGCACAGGGAGAACATTACTTGAAAATGCAAAATGCTAGAGTCGTTTTAGAAAACAGTTTGGACTGGGTGCATTGGCTCACGCCTATAATCTTAGCACTCTGGGAGGCTGAGGCAGGCAGACTGCTTGAGCTCAGGAGTCTGAGACTAGCTGGAGCAAGAGCGAGACCCCCATGTCTACTAAGATAGAAAAACCAGCTGGGCGTTGTGGCGCCTGTAGTCCCAACTCCTTGGGAGGCTGAGGCAGGAGGACTGCTTAAGCCCAAGAGTTTGAGGTTGCTGTGAGCTAGGCTGCTGCCATGGCAGTCTAGCCTGGGCAACAAACAGAGTGAGACTCTGTCTGGAAAAAGAAAAAGAAAGAAAGAGGAAGGGAGGGAGGAAGGAAGGAAGGAAAGAAGGAGAGAGATCACACTTGTGGTGCATATGTGAAGGGTCAGGAGAAAACTTCTAAATACGGATCAAAATTGTTTTCACATAGTAAGTGAGAAAATATCATGAATGTTACATTAATCAGGTGGATAAAAATATCTCCGATTGTATGGGAAGCCCGCACACTGTACTTCAAGCCTGAATCATTGTACACAGTTATGACTCAATAAAAAATAATTAAAAATTAAAAAAAAATAAATAAACAATATTGTGCAAAATAAGCAGTGAAAAAAAATAATAATAATATTGAAGTTATAAATTATTTCATAATTCCAGTTAAAATTATCTCCCCATGGCTAACTTATTTTAAGATATTGATTCACCTTTATTTATAATCAATAGAAGGATATAAGTTATAACTCTTGCGTAAGAATGGAGTATGATTCTTATGTGTGGAAACTGCATGATCCCGATTATTTTGTTGAATTACTGTTTCCACTGCATGTATTGGACCTTATTTCCCAGCAGATGAAAATCAACAAAAGAGAAAAAGAGAATTTGACATTTCTACCTTATATGATACCCTAATTTAGATGACTCAAGTAAAAATTTTAGAAAACTCATAAGAAAACAAATCAAATGAAAATTCCAACCAGGTACACACCAAGCTGGCAGGAGAGGGGGGCAATGGAAGGGAGATGTTTCCCTTGAGGACTTCCCTGTGATGCCAGCGACGGGAAGGGGCACATTTGGTGCCTCAGACAGGAGGCAGTGGAGAGTTACAGAGGCAGAGTGGAACTGCCCCTCAGATCCTGGGAGCAACCTATAGTTATGCATAGGGAGAGGCGCGAGGGGGCCAATTCCTCCAATTTTCTGTATATTTCACTGGTCATCCTCCTCTTCCACATTCTAAGGACTGTTGCTATAGCATAAAGAAATTAAAATAGATCCTGGCTCCTTTCAGACTCTCCATACCCCATGCCTTGGGAGAGTGAAAGAGAAGGGAAACCAAGAGAAGAAATACACAGAACAAACTAAACCAAACCAAAAACACGCAGTAACACGAGGGCTCATAACCTCCCAACACACGCTGGAGCTTTTGTTCTACATTTCAGGCTGCTCTTTCCTTGACCATACATAAGCTGGGCTTCTGAAGATGCTAGCCCCAAAGAAAACACAAAAGGAATTCCTAAGGAATAAACACTACATATGATTAGTGAATTCATGATCCTGAGGATTGGAGCCTGGCAACTCCAGGCTGTATTTTATAAGCTGACAAATGTAACTGCTCTTTCACTCAGTAGCCAAAATTCTGGGGAGAAACATCTTCTCAGAAGTTCAGAGGAATGCAGAAATTTCCAGAGTTTGAGGTTCCTGGTTAAAACTTTTAAAATTTAAATGAAGATACGTGAAAATAATTCCGAATCTCTTAATAAGCAGAATTATTTTCTGATCATTCGCGTGAGTTACTAATCAAGGAAAAAATTAGTTTTTTGTGTAATGTCACTTAGATCTGAATGGCAACTACTTACATGTAAAAAATGGTATAAAGTATATGATAAAAGCCCCTTTTGAGCTGAGATCTCTCTAGAACCTTTCTATGAAAAGGAATAACAAAGATAAGTCATGGAAATGACACTGCAGGTATTCCCTGTTGTGTTATTTTAAACAAATTGAACTAAGTATTTTAAATCTCTTAATAAAAATCTGTGTGAATGTTTATATGTACATATTAGAAGAAAGGAAGCCTATGAAGGTTCCTCTCAAAAGTACGTTTTTAAACAAGTATCCATGACTGTCTGAAGTGAGTGCAAGCTATCTAGAACCAGACTTGAAAATATTTGAGGCAAGGGTTCAGTTTTGAGATCTGGTCCTTTTCTGGCATGTTTATCACAATAGTCAGGAGGCCTCCCACTCCCTGGGAAATTGCTTTCCTTCCAGTCCCCTTGAAGCCAGCTGTGGTGGAGGGCTTTTCTCCTCCCTAGCCAATTTCAAACCACAGCGAGTCAGCAGAAGCAGCCTTCCTCATCCCTCAGCTCCTGGGTTCTGTTTCTATCCATCTGCTCAGGTGCAGGCACCTTGCTTCTGATCTCGGGTGATCTTTACCACCTCATCGGATGCCTTCCCACCCTAGGCTTTGGTGGTCTTGTGTCACCTGGGGGCCTTGCACTGCATTAGACAGCCTCAGAGCAGCTAGAGCCACAGCAGTACCAAAACCACGCGCCCCAGCTGTGTTTAGAAACTTGAAAGACGGTGTCTCGTGCCTCTGTTCAATTATAGAGAAGAGATAGCTCTTGATTTTTCATAGCAAGATTTTAGAGTTGACACTTTAGCCGAAGGCTGTGGAGAAGACTGTAGAGCTATTGTCTTGAAGTTGTCTTTGAATAGAAAACCCGTAATTTTCTCCAAGGTTCTGTTTTTATTTAAGGTGGTTGTGAGGCACTAGCTGACTGGAGCCAGCATTCACAGGTTTGCAAGTCAATTGGGCACCCTTCCCACATCTGCCATCTGTAGGCTGCTTGAAATTGGCAGCAGTGAAGAGTATTTACACAACTGCTGCTGGCATTTGTTTTCCTCCACCCCTAGCCAGGTCTGCATGTATTGATGGGGATTGAACTGGCGTTCTGAGCCGATGTGTTGATGGTACCTCTCTCTTAGCCACTCCGGAATGCAATCCGTGCCGACAGTTCTTCTTTTTACTCATCTTCACTTTGTATTATCTTTCCTGTCCAGATAATTCCACTCCATGTCTTTCCAGCCTCCCACACTCTATCTTTATTGTTAACTTACCTTTCTCCTGTATCCTCCCAAGGAAAGAATTCCCCAATTCCCTACCTTGGCTCAACTTGGCAGGCTTCTAAGGTCACAGGCTCATCTGGGTCTCTGTTGTTCAACATGAAGAATATTTTCATGTGTCCTTCAACTCTAGAATTTATAATATAGACTAGAGGGGATATGGCACACGGATGAGTAAATGTACAGAACAAAAACATTGGTGCTATATAGACATGATGCGGCCTGTCTTATTTTTGGTTAGCCCTTAAATATAATATAGATTTTTCACTTATTAAATAAGATTGAACAAGAGCAATATGGTTCAATTATAATGTCTTTTTTGTTTTTTAGAGGCAAGAGTTTTACTTTGTCGCCCTCGGTAGAGTGCTGTGACGTCACAGCTCACAGCAACCTCCAACTCCTGGGCTTAGGCGATTCTCTTGCCTCAGCCTCCCGAGTAGCTGGGACTACAGGCACCCACCACAGCACCCGGCTACTTTTCTGTTTTGCAGTTTGGCCGAGGCTGGGTTTGAACCCACCACCTCCGGTATATGGGGCCGGCGCCCTACTCACTGAACCACAGGTGCCACCCAATTAAAATGTGTTTTTACTCGTAGAATGCAGTGAGACCCAAAGTGAGCACCAGTTCTTTGTCAGCATTAAAACACTCATGGACAAATGTGGTTTTAGAAGAGGTGATATTTGCAGGTGTCTCTTTCGTTCCTCTTCTCCTCGGGGACTGCCATGTGTTGATATCTACGTTGACAAGTATATCTGCGTGACTGAGAACAACACAGGAAGAATACTCTGTAGGTGTGCTGTATATTTGAACGCTTTAAACCTCTGGGCCAGTGGTTCTCACTATGTGGTTCAGTCGGCAGCATCAGCATCACATAGGAGCTTGTTAGAAATTCAAACTCATGGGTACAAGGGATGTTTGTTTGTCCATTCTTGTGACATTCTACTTAGGAATCTGAAGTGAAAAAAATAAAGTTAATACATTTTGGATTAAATAAGTAAAGAATTTCAAACTCTTGGGCCACACCTCAGATTTACTGAATCAAAAACTCTGAGAGAAGGGCCCTGGGATCTGTGTTTTCAAAGGACTTCCTGGTGGCTGATGCTTGTTCACAGCTGAGAACCACTATTCTGGGCCTGGGCTGCAGACTTGACTGCCAGTGTGGGCCCTGTTCTATCTGAAAGAGAACATGGGACTAGGAGTAACAAGATGCACATGAGTATTTAGTGCACATGACCTTGGGAAAGCTATAATACTAAGTTTTCTTATTGGTATGAAAGTTTTCTCATCTATTAAGTGGGGATAATAACAATATCTAATTAAAAAGATATTCTGAATGAAATCATATAAAATTATACAGTATTATACATATAATATTAATAATAACAGAATTGACAACAGCAAAAAATATACAAGAATGCCACCTTGGGATTCACGGTCATTTACCACGTTCTCTGTGGATCTCCAACCAAAAAGACAGATGAGAAATTTTCCTTAAGAATTTAATGCCGGGAAATGTCTTATAGTTCGAGAAGTAGGTAACATTTTCATTTATGCTAATAATAATTATATAATTTATCATGTTTTCATGTTTGGATGATAAGACTCCTAGAGCCAAATTTGAAGAATCAATTAGTTATTCTTCTTGTAAAATACATACTCACTCCTTTCCTTGGTTCTTGTTATTGGTTTTTTGTAATTTACTTTATCTTTAAGTCCCTAATAACAAGCTCCTAACATCTTTTTTGTTGTTGTTTTAGTAAAAATAAAAGAAAGTAAGAAGAAAAAAGCTAGGCGTTTAATTTGATCTGGCAGAATAACTTTGTTTAAGGATACTCGGAAATTTTCCATCCACAGTGAAGGAATGTCTGTGTCTCCTCTGAGCTCATTAGTTTTCTCAGTCTCTACTTCTCCTTTGTGTGATAAAAAATGCTTCTCTGGTACTACAGTGTAGTGAAAAAAACCACTAGACAGTAATCAGGAAGACGGGAACCCCCTGAGAACAAGTGTCTGCCACCTTGGATCTGTTATTAGAGACTTTGCTTTCAGTCTCCTCACCTCTTGAAGGGATTTTGAGAATGTTTGAAAAAATTTTTGCTAAACAACAGAGCACTGGGCAAATTTAAGCTGATGTATTCAAAATTTTGGTCACATGGACACTATTTGTCGACTAAATGAATGAATGAATTCTCAGTCTTCCTTCTCTCTTTCTCTCTTCCCTGTGTTGTGTATAACGAGCTTGGCTTCCCAAATATAGTGCAGAACCTCCATAGTTACTGCCTCCTTACACTGACCACCTCCGTCAGATGACCTGGTTTTCATAGACCAGACATGCACCATATGTACATATCAGCAGAGTAGGCCCAGATCCTTGTTTGACCACTTTGATACAGTCTCTTGAGTGGTCCACTTGGAGAAGTTCTACTGTATTTTAATAAATCAATTTATTTTTTCATTAAATATACGATACCATGTATGTAGCTATTACCGTAAATGGAAATGTGTTACTTTCAAACACCTTATGCACATGTAATTGTTTTTGTGTGTATCACTACTGAGTCACTTCTTGCCATTTCATGGTCCATGCTTCTTTGTACTTTCTTCAACTTCAGTTGGGAATATTAATTGCACGCATGTCAATTTTATATGCTTATTGTATTGACTTTAAAATTTGCCACTTATTTTTTGAATCAGGACGGATGGCTTTCCATTATATTCATAAAATCTTAGGATGCGCTTCAAGGTTTTACCCAAGTGTCATCTTTCATCCAGCAGAATATTGCCTCAAGGGAAAATACTCAAAACTGAGGAAATATGAAAGGGGAGAGATATATTTTAGCATAGAAATGAGTTAGAAATATGTTTATTTTTGCATTTCATAGTCAATAAATTATACAATAAAGCAATTTGGAAATCATACCAAGTAAGATTAAATTCTAAGTGAAATAAACTGATTACAAAGTGGTAATAATGACAATGATAGTCATTTGCACGATCACCAGGAACTGTACTATGTGCTTTCTGTGTATTGAGTTAGTCAACCCACAGAATAATGTTCTATGGGAGATATCACTATTATCCCCATTTTACAAAGGAAGACCTGAGGCTTGAGAGTATACATAATTTGCTGAAGCCCCATAAGAGTAGAGTAGGTTGTTTAACTATTAATAAAATATGAACTCAGACTGTCTGCTCTTGGAACCTATATTCACAACCACTGGCCTTCCTAAATATTATTGCATACTACTTTAACTGATTTTGATAACAATAGACAGATGTAGCAGAAAACCTCTCAAAAGAAAAAGAAAACAACCAAATAACAACTACCAAAACAGCAAAACACAAAAAAATGAAAAAATGACTCCCAGCCCCAAACCTATTAACAAATGTTGTCATTATTAACATATTTATTTGTAATGTTTGGCATATTCATTATATTTTATATCTTAAAATAGCACTGCTACACCATTAAACAGACTTTGGCTGTAAAAAACTCTTCCGATGGCATTAATTCCATGCAACCATAAAAAGAATCCTTTCTGAACGCCAGCAAATGAGGTGGTAATAACTTCAGGATACTTTGCTCAGCAGGGAAAGACTCAGCGGAGGGAGAAAGATCTGCTTTCAAATCTCTTAATTTTTCAATATAAAACAATGATAGGAGGTTTAGGTATGCCTCATGAACCATTTAAGTTGAGGATATATTACGTGAAATAAGATACATCGATTTTACAAATATGATTTATTTTTGAATTTAGCATTTGGACTCCAGAGCTTGACCGCCAGTGTTTCTGTAGCTGCTGGATGGACGAGCCCTTGCCTCCTTCCCACACACCTGTGTTTACATTGAGGCCTTGGCAGCACTGACCCGCGGCCATCCTTCACTCGCAGCTTTGGGTTTGCTTCCAGCCATGGCAAGCCACACTGCCCCTGCACTTTCACTAGCTAGCACTGTTAGATTGTTGATTTAGGAGCCCTAAGCTTGGAATTTAATAGAAATGAGTTTGTTGAACCTCGCTCATTTTAGAATGTTGCACAGACATTTTCTTCAGTCCTACACTAGAATTGATTATGTCTTGTAAATACTGTTGAACTTTAAAAAGGGTACGGTAGGAGGAGATGGTGTTGGTTTCTTGTAACTTTTTGCTTTTATACTCTCTTAAGATGCCCCCCACCCCATTTGTGCCTCTTGGAAAATAGGGATCACAGATTTAAAATGAGTAAGCTATTTAGTAAAGTAGAGAGCAAGGGTGTGGGGAGTAATGGTTTTATGAGGCTTCATAGGTTTCAGGTACAATATCTTAAAGAGAAAGAATTTTGTGACAACACATTTGCAGTGGCAGTTAAAATTTTTGGATAACACATTTTAAATGAAACATTTAATACATGATTAACCTTTTGTTCTCCAAAAACTATGCTATTACTGTCAAACCCAATGGATGAAATAGTGGAATGCGTTGTTCTCTTGATTTCTATATTCAAATGTAGTTAAAAGTGGATGAAGTGATTAATTGGTACTCAATTCATTGATTCATGAAAAAACTTATTATAAGCTAGTACTGGCTTTGTAACAGATACATTGGGGAGTAAGATAATTATTTTCAGCCCTCAAGGAGCTTACATTTTATTCAGGTTTAGAGACAAGCAAATAGAATATTATAATACAGTATTATATGAATACAAAAAGTGTAGAGTGCCCTGGGAACCCACAGGGGGGACCCTCAGCCCAGAGGTGATGGTGCCAAGAAAGCCTGCATAGAGGGAGACACAAGCAAGCTGAGACATTATGAGTGAGTAAGGACTGGCCAGGTAAGGATCAGGGTAAAGGTATTCTAGGAAGAAGATAGAGCAAGTGTTTGTCTCAAAGCCAAAGCCATATTTCTTTGAGACAAATAGTAAAATCAGTCTAAGGGCCAGAATCATTAATCCTTCCCAAGTGATTCTAAAATTCAATTTTAACTCTCTAGTTTTGATATGTTTAAATGGTGCCATGCTTAAAAAACAAAACTAAACAGTGTGTAACTATTTTAGGCAGAAAACTACCTCTCACAAAGTATTTCTTTGATTTTGAGATATTATACCCTAAGTAACATAAGAAGAACACTGCTTATTCAAAAAATCAGAAATTTTGTCTAATCAACAAACTACCAAAAAGAAGTTGTTACCAACCATAGTGAAACTAAATACCTAAAACTAAAAGTTTCTACTACTAAAATTTTTGCTGTCAAATAATATTCTTTGCTATTTAAAACAAATTTTAACTACTTAAAAGTTATAGTTTTAAAATTGAAATATAAGTTAACTTAATCCTTTCATCACATTCCAACTATGTCTCAAGTGCCTCCAATCTGATATTATCAGTATTACAAAGCAAAGGAATATATTGAGTAATAAGCATAAGAAAAACATTGTGTTTATTTGGACACTAATGTTTGAATACATATTTTACATGATAGATATGATTTTATATATTTTTAACTTACTAAATTATGAATCTCTTCAAGGGGCTGAGAAGCTGGTCTACTGACATGACATAGTGTACCTTATTTAAATGATGGAAATAAAGTGAATGTAATTATAATATGGATTTTCTGCCTTAAGATTTACTGAGTGGGAAAATAAGTTTAAAGATATATTTTGAACCCTTCTGGCTAACTACAGAATTCTCAATGGAGACCTTACAGGCTAGAATGGATTGGGGTCCCATCTTCAATCTTCTTAAACAAAACCACCAGCCTAGGTAGAATTTTATATCTTATAAAACTAAGTATCATAATGTAAAAGAGAAACAAAGACTTTTCCAGGACAAAAAACACTACGGGAATTTGTAGTGTAGTGTTTTTCAAGACCAGATTTGTATTGCTGGAAATGTTTAGAACTGCATTACACATGTATGGGCACAATAGACACTCACCAGTGTACAAAAGCTAAATCTCAGAGCCCATATAAAACAATTGCATAGGAGGTAAAACAAAGCAATAAGGTACTACCCAACATGATGAACACAGCCGAATCCCACTAAATGGATAAAAAAGTACAATCCAAGTATCGTACATCTCCGGGAAACACATCTAACTAACAAGGACTATTACACACTCAAAGGGATGGGAAAGAAAAATATATTCTATGGAAACAGGAGCTGAAAGAAGCAGGTGTAGCATTCTCATATCACATAAAATTGGTTTTAAATCAAGAATAGCAAAGAAAGGCAAAGGTGGTAATTATAAAATGGAAAAGAGAGCAATTCAATAAAAAGATATAATAATCATATATATTTTTTTTTCTTTTTTTTAATTTCAGGTTATTGTGAGGGTACAAATAACCAGGTGACAATATTTGAATTTGTTATGTAGAGTCCCTCTTGTAGTTGTGTCTTGCACCCAAAAGGTGTGCCATACATACATACCTTGTGCCCTTTAAGTGGGAGCACAGGACTCACGCCTTTGCTCTCCCCTACCTCAGTTTTCCTGCCCCCCCCCCAACGAATGGAATTACATTTTTCTCCTATGTGGGTGTGGGGGATAGTTTGACAAAGGCTTAATAATCTTAAATATTTATGACTCTAACTCAACAGATTCATAAACCAAATTCCACTTGATGTAAAGAAAGAGATTACACAGCACCACTCTAATTACTGGAAAGTTTAACACCATATGACATAAGTGGACAGATCATTCAAGCAGAAAATAAATGAAGAAATACTATATTTTAACAGGACATGAGAACAAATGGTCCTCACAAATAATTATAGAACATATAGACCTTCCCCCGGCTCTGCTTCGTGATGTTACCTGTGCACTGCAGTCCAGGCCTCTCCATCTTTGTCACTCTCTCTGCCCCTGTGCCAGTTGCAGCTCTGGCCACTCAGCCTCTCACTCTCCTCTTCTCCAGTAAGAGTGTCCACCAACCCATCTTATCCATAATGTCCCGCAATCAGACCCTAGGTCTTAAATTACTAATATCTGCAATCCCTCCATAAGCTCAACCTCGAGCATTCTCCTTTCTGACCACTGCCGCTGAACTTTCCATAGCTCACTCTCCAGCTCTCTGGATTTATCTGCTGACCACTGAGAGACCTAGTGCCTGTTGTATCTATCTCCACCCCTCCACTCCTCCATTCGCCTCCCTCCTTAGCTTAGATTCCATGGCCCATTTTTTTTTTTTTTTTTTTTTGCTTTATTATTATCACCTGGAGAAAACTCCAGATTTTTTCTCTCTCTACCCATGCACTTGAAGATAAGAAAATGGCTGGAGAAAACCTGCCAAGGTGCTGGTCTCACTGTGAATCTGTGACCGCTAGCCTGTGTGGGACCTGAGTGCGTCGCCCAGCATGCTGCCAGTCTCTGGGGCAGTTATTTACTCTCTGGCTGCCTAAAGCCAGTGGTCTTCAAGCCTTATTGTTCATTTACTCCCTGTAAGAACTTTGAAAACTATGTACCCCTTGATGTATCATTTGAATTTACAGCTAATGTTTTTCACCACAATTTAAATTGTTATAGAGGATGTCACACCTGGTGAATTGCAGGTGATTCCATAGATGATGTCCAGTCTTTTCCACTTAAAAACATAGATAAGCTACTGTACATCCACTGAAAATGTTCTTAATGTTTCCTCTTGACTCTATTTCCATTCTACTTACCCCACAGAGTTTTGTTCTAATGTAATATTTTTGTGTTTGATAGACTTCCAGTATGTTATCATGCTTAGTCTGTAAATTTTAATTCAAATTAAAATTTAAAAATCCTTTTTTTCTATAAGCATAAGCCTCTAACAGTTAAAGCAGTGAATGAATTATCATTATAGTTTTATTTTCCCCGCTTTTTGTTTTTGTAGTTGTTATGGGTACAAGCTAAATTCTGTTGCATGTGTACATTATATAGTGGTAAAGATGGAGCTTTTAGTGTACTCATCACTGGAGTAGTATACACTGTATTCGTTAGGTGATTTTTCATCCTACTCCCCCTTGAGTCCCTTTTTACCACTCTGTGTGTCCTTACGTAGCCATAGTGAGAACATGAAGCATGTATTTTCTTGTTCCTAAGTTACTTCACTTAGGATAATGGCATCTGCTTCCATCCAAGTTGCTGCAAAAGAGAAACACACAGAAAAAAATTTACTGAGTAGTATTCCACGTTATATATTAATATATACACCATATTTTCTTTACGCACTCATGGTTTAATGGGAACTTAGGTTGATTCCATTATCTTTGAACTGTGAATAGTCCTGTTGTAAACACACAAGTGCACGTGTCTTATTGATATCATGATTTCTTTCTCTTTGAGCATTTACTCACTAGTGTGATTTCAGGATCAAATGGCAAATTTACTTTGAGTGTTTTATTTTAGAAATCTTCATACTGATTTCCATAGAGATTATACAAATTTACATTCCCACAGTGTGTAAGTGTTCCCTTTTCACCGCATCCATGCCAAAGTCTATTGTTAAAATCTGTTATATATTTCAAAAGACAATACTAAACCTAAAAATAAAAAAAAAAAAGTTCAATATCCAAAGTAGCCTGACTCTTTGTTCAGTTGAAGTACATATGCCCAAGGAAACCATCGTGTTTTGAAGGCAACAATAGTTTGGTGTGAGTTGATTCTATTTCTTTACATTGCAACTCAATTCACAATTGCCAAGACAGGAAATCAACCCAAATGCCCATCAACCCATGAATGGATTAGCAAACTGTGGTATATGGATACTATAGAGTACTATTCAGCTATAAGGAAAGATAGAGATTTTACATCTTTTGTGTTTAGGTGGATGGAATTGAAGCACATTTTTCTTAGTAAAGCATCGCAAGAATAGAAAAAAATACTATCCAATGTACTCAATACTAATTTGAAACCAATATATAAACAACTATGAGCCCACACAAAAGAAAAGCATAAGTATATTCTAGTGAGGGGAAGGGGAAAGGAAAGAGGAGAGAGAGAGAGAGAGAAGGGGGAATGGGGAGGAGGCAGAGTGATTGGACGGGTCTCACCTAATGTGCATAATGGCAGGGTGTTCAGCACACCCTCTGGTGAAGGGCTCAACTACAACTTGAACTTTATCTTAGGCATGAAAACAGCGCACCTTCATATCAATCGGAAAAAAAAAAGTTTAACTCTCCTACTAATTAATAAATAAAGAAGTTTAAAGTAGTTTGCTTTGAAAGAGTTTATACTGGAGTGCTTTGCCTCCCTCCAGAAAACAAGCCATATTTGGAGGGATATGGAAGGTGGCGTCCACATATGGTAGTTTTACATAAATTGAAAAGAATTCCGTCTTAATAAAGGGATACAAACCAATAATGATACAAGTCTAAATGTTTAAAGTAACTCCTGAGTCATGCGGTGTGCTGAGTTAATTACACTGATACACCTGTGTTGAGTGTCACACTTCAAGATGATTATAGATGTTTTTGAAAATATAAAGTTCTGGAAAATGATCATATGGATACATAATCTTGATTTACATATAAAAATGTAGGACAGTGGCTATGTATTCCAACAAAATAAAAACTAAGCGATGAGAGAGCATTTCACAATGCCACATCTAGTGTCTTATTGAACAGTTAGTGCATTGAGTTGGATTATAAAAAACTTGAGGTTAAGATTTGCACTTTGTCATAGCCTTTATAAACAAACAAACAAACAAAAAAACTAGGATACAGCAAGTTTAAAGTACAAAAGTGTGAATTGAAGACCTTTTTAAAAAATTATCTAATTAATCAGAGTGAATTTTATAAGGAAATTTGGAGGTCTTTTCTTCATGCCAAGATTTTAAAGATATTTTCAGCATGTGGCTAATAATAGCTTTTGTGGGTTAGAAGGATTCCATAGTCAAAGAACTTTGGAAAATACTTGGTTAAAGACAATAAAACTGATTTCTTTATTGAAATAAGCTAATGTGCACAAGAAAATCAGGTAAAATACATTTAAACTATAGGGAACACACTGTAAGAAAACAAAAGTTTCTATCCGAGTTTGTCTTGACCTGCTACTTCCAGGTAAGATAAGGACACATTTCTGGTCAAAAGTACTAGTATTTATAATAGATTGATTTAGTAATAAACTATCTGTTATAAAAACTTGTCCATTTCAAATAATAAAGAACATTGTAAAAATCCATCAATTAAAAAATTCAAACTAAGTATTTAAATTTTAAATAAGTATACAGAATGCTTATTGTAACTTTATGCACAATTACATCACTTTAGTTCACTAAACTTGTTTGGTCCAATAAAGTTAGCCTAAATCTTGGAATTTTAGATAGAAAAAATTTTATATTGGTACTGAATTAAGTGGCCACCTGGAGCATTAACACATTTTAAGAAGCCTTAAGAGACCAAGTGACAAAAAGCTCACAGCCTATTACCATAAAGCTAAAACATGTGTTCTGATTTAAACACGCCAAGTATCTGCTAATGGTTGTATCCAGGTTTTTTTTTTAATAGTTATACACAGCTGTAACAATTTAATGTGGATCTGGGCAATGCCTAGTTAATATATTCTTTTTGTTATGTACCTGTGCATTTTCCTTAAATCACATTAATGCAAAACTTTGAACTGTGTTCTTTCTTCAAAAATTATGCTTATAAATGTTTTCTCATGGATTCCATAGTACTCTGAAGATTTTTTATAAAGATGTCTAAGTGAAAATTGTGATGCTGCTACTGGTTGTTGTTTATTGTGTTAAAAGGTAAACTGAGGTACAATAAAAGTTTACAGTTTATTTGAGCAAAAAGTGATTCATGACTCAAGTAGCCCCAAATCAGAAGTGGCTCAGGAATTCCACCAAAGGCACATGGGGGCAAAAGGGTGGCTTTTATAGGATGAACATGGAAGTAAAGCAGAGAAAACACTTGTTTGGTTGTAATTATACAGTTGGCTTCTATTTTTTTTTTTTTGGCTGGGGCTGGGTTTGAACCCACCACCTCCAGTATATGGGGCTGGCGCCCTACTCCTTGAGCCACAGGTGCCAGTAGTTGGCTTCTTTGATCTATCCTACCAGAAAGTTTTTAGTTCTCTAGCTACAGATTAGTTGGTTGTTTCTGATTGGTTGATAAGCTCTGTTTTTCTCCTATACAAGTTAAGTTTTGCTTATTATGCAATTTAAGCAAGATTAAGGTTATTTTCCTGGCCTAACTGGTATCGTCTGCTCAGGGATATTTTAGATCTAGTCTCCATTTTTAATTTACTTTAATAATTGGATGAACTATTCTAAAAGTTTACATTTCATAGATACTCTATTTCTATCAAGATGCATTTCTAATTACAGTATATGTTGAAAAGCTACTGAAGTCCTGGTACTGTGTTCTGTTCATTTATAGTTCAACCTAATCTACAAAGAATTTGCAATATAAAAATATACTTGCACATGATTATTTTTTAAAAATATGTATTAATTTAGCTTATAAATTATCTAAACAATTAAAAACTATGATTAAAGATAACCGACATCTCAAAAGGTATTTATTATTCCTGGAAAAGTGTTTAAAAGCTCAACCAATGTAATTTTATGTCATAGGTTTCTTTAAGTCATTTGAAGAGAAATGGCATGTTCCAAGACAATGACAGGGTCATGGGCGGCTTCTGGGAAAGCATGGACGCAGATACTTCTGAGATGAGACAGAGAGTTTGTTGAACAAACTTAGTATTGGTAGAGGCAGCCAACAGATGTGCTGCGGATATTAGGTGTGACCAGTAAAGAGAAATAGTCTGGATAAGGATGCCAGTACTTTATTGACATCGAGGATGCCACCGTGAAGTTCATAGCCAGCTGTCTCTGGAACATTTCCATACACCACACACACAAAATAATGTGCTAAAATTATCAACCACCACCATTAAAATCCCCCTAAACGCATAGCAAACAATATAACATTTTAAAATCTATTTATATGAGTTAACTATTAATTTTTAAAATTAACAGAATTAAAACTCAATTTTTAAAATGAGCAAAATTAAAACTCATTGCCAGATATTGTACTCAGCTTAGCCAGTGGTATATTTATTTTTAAACCCTGTTGAGAAAATGCATCCATTTACTTTACAGGCTTTTCAAAGCACATACAAAGTAACTTCATTAGTGTAAAATAATTTTTTCCTTGAGAAAACTTGGACTACTGACTGCAGCCACTAAATGCTGATAAAACTTTAAAAACTGAGAGAGCTCAGAGACCTCTTCTTTATTCTCTCATTTTACAGAAGAGGAAACTACACCTGGTCATGTTGCCTTAAAGTAATGAGGGTAAGAACTACATGCTGATTAGTGGCAGGTCTGGGGCTAACATTCAGGTGTCCCTACTTCGAACTTGCAAACAGAGCGTGTATCTGCCCTGGCAGACGCATTTGCTGTCACCAGTCCAGGTGTGATGACAGCAGGGCCACCAGGTATTTTTCTGCATTTATTCTGCTCATCTGCGAGCCCGGTTTGTATCTGGGACCCGGTACATGGCTTAATCCCCAACATTTAATTTCGAGAGTCCATTTCAAGAAGCAAAGAGGGAATATTTTTGTGTCCGGGTATAGATGGCATTTGAAAATACGAGGATGCACATGTTTTGAATGATTATATGAGAAAGGATTACTGTCTAAAACTGGATAGTCGTAAAAGAAGTGGAGGAGTCTAAAAATCTCGTAAAATGGCTCTATAACTGCACAGTTGGCAACTCTGTCTGGGAATAGAGAATTTAAAGGAAGACTTTATCATCCTTGAAATTCTTCTTCTAGAAGTGTGTTCGAGATCAGTAAGAACATGCACATTGCGATGATATCAGTCCTGGTTCTAACTGCATTTTCTCTTTCCTCTGTGAGCAGGTTTCAGAGGATGAGAAAAATTCAGCGTGCAATACCATGGACCGTGACTTTTGTGAATCATTTATTTAATAACATCATCTATATAGTATTCTTTTTGGAATATTGCAATACCATTCAAGATTATAATTATCTTAACAAAGCTCTTAAGTTATCCAAGAAACAGGAAAGTTTTAGCACAAAAATGGAATAAAAGATCTTGGCGTGCAGACTACAGGGGTGTAAAGGACAGAGCTGGAGAGAATGGATGAAGGAAAACAGCCTCTCCTGGGCCAAGTTAGAAGACGTAACAACGCCGTTTCATTCTCAATAACGTAGCAATGTCATCTACTCCCGGGGGACGTTTCTGCTAAGTCAGGAACTGCGTTGGTCCTTCCCTTATTTGCCTCTATCCACACCACAGTCCTGTGAAGTCTTATCGTTCCCTTTTCTTAGAGGAAGAAAGAAAATAATTTCAAAAAATACGCTTAATCCAGTGGCCATTAGATGCCAAAGCTAAAAGTTGAATCACATCTCTTGCTGAACGCTACATCTCTGAATGATAATGTTACCTCAACTTTTGTCTTTTAAATGTACGTAGTAGAGTATATCAAAATTCCAAAGCAGGGGTCAAACAGAACTGAGGTGTGGCAGGCAGACCAATGCTCCCCACCCCTCCGAGGTGTGCATGGTCTCACCCCCGAACCTGTGAATATGTTCCCTTCCGTGGCAAAGGGGAATCAAGGCTGTGAGTGGAAAAGAGATTGCGAACTCAGCTGAGCTTAAGTAGGGAGGGTGGCCTGGATTGTCCAGGTGGGCTTGATGTAATTAGGAAGTCGAAGTGGGGAGGGAGGCAGCAGCAGTCGGGTGGTGTGAGGTGAGAAGGATTTCACTGCTGTTGCAGCTTTGAGAGTTGAAGGGGGCCCCATGCCAAGGAATGCCTGTGACCTCGACAAGGTGAGAAAGGCGAGGACATGGCTTTTCTCCTACAGCTGCAGACTACAGAAGTGTAAGATGACAAATTTATATTGTTTTACGCAGCTTACTTTGCAGTAATTTGTTGCAATAGAAGTAGAAAACTAAGAAAAGATACAATTTTAGCATTCTCTTTTTTTCTAATTATGTATTGTGAGAGTTGCATTGGTGATTTATTTTCCATTGTTGAAAGTGCATTATGGATAAAATATGAATACTCTTCATCACTCTCGATTGTTTCGTACTATGTACCTCGCTTATTCATCTTTTATAAGGCATGTTTAAACAGGGCTAAAGCACAGGTTGTAACCACACGAAGGATGAGGTGTTTTCTTTTCCTTTTTTAATCTGAATGAAAGTATTTTTGAAAAATTGTAGAAGTCAGTTGTATTAGCTGATTTAACAGGAGTGTTCTTAAAACTTACTTTTCCTCCTTTTTGTCCTAAAAACATAACATTTGGGAATCAGAGACTCAGACCCTGCAATTTTGTTGTTGTTGTTCTTAACTATAAGGAATCGTTAGATAGGTCTCTAGTGGAAAGATTTTTTTTTTACGCTTAATTAGGACACTTGAATGTTCAAATTGCTGTTTTTTTCAGTACCAATTGTAACATTTGACTTTTTGGCAGTAATATCGAAAGCCTTAATTTTTACAATCTCAAAAGTCCCTTGAATGTTACAAAGCATACTTGAATGACATTTGTTCAAATATGCAAGAAATATTAAAAATCTAGTGATTTCAAAAATAATAGGTGACTTACTTTCATCTTGTGAGTATTTATTTACCTTAAGTTCTTTTCCTTTTTTTCCCTCCCTTAAGCATTGGTGAAAAATACCTATTTGATTTACTTATGGGAACCTACTATGAAATGATGTTTGATTAATCAATGTAGTAATAGTACTTTTGTAATATTTTTTGGCCTTCAAATCAGCATATAACTTCTAAAATTATTTATTTTATTTTCCATCCTCTTGAACTTGTTCAGAACATTTACCTGATGGCATAAAAGCATTAAAAGATTTGATGTTTTCCCCGTGGATTTGTATGAATGTTACCTGGAGGCCAGCCACTGAGAAGTACTGACTTTACATTCTTAAATTAACTTCTGTTGACAAAAAAGAAAAGTATTTAACGATCTATTGCTATCTCTTACCCATTCTTTGCTGAAGAGATTATTCCTTTTCCTTTAACAAATTGTTTACTAAACATTGTTAATTTTAATTTCTTTCTCTGTGACCATAATGCCCTATAATTGAAGAAATTATATATAAAATTGATTTTTACTAAAAATCTAAATTATAGTCACTGAAGATACCCAATAAAATGCATCACTGTGTTAATAAATATATTTATAAGCGTAAGTTAAGAATAGTACATTTATGAGGTTAGGTAGAAATGACGTGAATATTGGTGGCAAAAATTGTTTAAAGAACAGAAATACAAGGGGAAGTTTTCAGCTTGCAAGAATTTGCCTTTCTCTCTCAGAAACGTTTTTTATTACAAATGATATTATAGAAAATTCCAAGTAAAACTTTTTGCCAACTTCAGCATCTGCTACCACAGTCACTGTAGGTAATCCTGTTCTTTCTTTTTGCATATGCTCTGTTTTTATATTGTCAGTATTTTATGTTGAAGGAAGAAATGAAACATTTGTCTCGTGTGTCCTATGCAAACTGTATTTCAGGGTAGAAATGACCTCAGGTGGTGAGAGAACATTCCTTACATAAAAATCTCAGGTGTAAAATATAGAAAGAATGGCAACATTAGTAAATTGCATTTTGCAATCCCATGGAATAATTGAATGAGTCATTAGCATCAATGACTCCTAAAACTATTAAGAGAGAGATTGATAATTTTATAATGAAAGGACTGGGCTGTCATCACCTGGGCTTAGCCTCACTAAATGGGGACAGCTGTGTATTATGTGTCTCCTGATCAGATGCTGTATTTACTTTGCAATACACCTGTGAAGTTTTCTTGCTAAGAAGTTAAACATGAACATGAGCCCTTAGCCCAGCTATACTTTTCATTACACATAGGAGATAAAAGAAAAAATTATAAAAAAGGAAGCAGTGAGAATAATTCAGAACGTCCTATATTCTCAGAACCAGCATCCCGATTTCTCCAGCAAGTCATGGGATGAATATGTAGTAGGTGGGTGGCAAGGGGGTCATTCTTGTTTAAAAGAGAATTTTAAAACTTACTGTGTAGGCTTTTTTATGAGGTCAACGTTAATAAACCAATTGTAAAAAGACGATTTTGGAGATATGCAGGGGAAATTTGAGTATAATGGTACTAAATATCAAAGAAAGTTTGATAATTTTGATTGGTGTGCTAATTGTAATTACATAACAAAATGTCTTTGTGGTTGTATCTGTACAGATGTTTAGGGGAAAATGACACTATGTGAAGGTTCTGCTTTAAAGTATTAGAGAGGAAAATAAAGGAAAAGAGGGAAAGAAAAAAGGGATAGATGAAGTAAATATGTCAAGTGTAGTGTTTTTATTCTTTATCCTAATATATTTTAATGCATCAAAATATGCCTCTCCAAACAATGTAGTAAAGACCCTTTTATTTTTTATTTTTTTATTTTTATTTTTAGTATTAAATCATGGTTGTGTACATAAATGCAATCATGGGGTACAATGTGCTAGTTTTATATACAGTTTGAAATATTTTCATCGAACTGGTTGACATAGCTTTCATGGTATTTTCTTAGTTATTGTGTTCAGACATTTATAGTCTCCATTTCTTTGAAAATTTATTTCTCTATCTTCATGAGGGATCTTGATCTATGGTCTTCATTTCTTGGAATATTGTGCCTTGTCTTGTTATTAAGGTAATGCTAACCTTGTAAAAGAAATTTGTCTTTTTTTTCTAGGGTGAATATAGTTTGTGTCTTTTGAGGTACTGGTTTATTTTATCAAAATTGGCAAATATCAAGTTTTTCATAGTGTTCCCTGTTATTTCTGAAATATCTGTGGTTATTGGATGGAATAACCATGTCACTGATGCTATTGGTTAATTTCTTCTTTTTCTTTTTGTCACTCTTCCTAGGGTTTTATTATTGTATTACTTTTTAAAAGCATCCTCTGGTGTTATTAATTTTCTCTATTGCTATTTTGTTTTCAATTACCTTGAATTCTCATCTTTATAATTTTCTGTGTTCTGTTTCTATTGGCTTTATTTTTCCTTTCTTTTGTGACTTCTTCAGGTGGAATATTACCTTTTGTTTATTTTAGAACTTTCTTCTTTTTAGCATGTAACTTTAATGTTGTAAATATTCTGTCCAGGTGCTTATAAGTATAAATTTAGCACTTTGGGAGTCTGAGGAAGGAGTATCACTTGAGGTCAGGAGTTTTAGACCAGCCTGGGTAACATGTTGAGATGCCATACCTAAAAAGAATTTTTAAAAATTAGTTGCATGCAGCAGTGTGTACTGTACTCCCAGCTACCGTACCTGAGGCCCAGGACTTTGAGCCTGCTGGGAGCTATGGTCATGCCACGGTACTTTACCTCAGGTGATAGAGTGGGACACTGTCTCAAAAGAAAAAATTAAAAAGGCCTACCTTGCAATAAAATAAGAAAAATTAAAAAAAATAAGCATGCTGTTGGTTCTGGAGGCGGAGCAAGATGGCAGCCGAGTAACAGCTTCCTTGCGGCTGGGCACGGTGAGAGGACTTCAGGCATCTCTGGCAGGTGGGATCTACCCAGGAACTTCCCCTTGGGGACACAGGGAGACAGCGTGAGGCTTCTGGACACCCTGAGGAAGGCAAAAGCGGCAGAGACTGGGCAAGTGGTTGCATCTGTTCTTTC
>CAUYRH010159481.1:0-95122 GCA_963574655.1 Perodicticus potto | reverse complement strand
CTGACCTGGACAGCAGTGGGGCCGCCGTCTCAGACATGGCCGTGCTGACCTGGACAGCGGTGGGGCCGCCGTCTCAGACATGGCCGTGCTGACCTGGACAGCAGTGGGGCTGCCGTCTCAGACATGGAATGAAGCTTCTCCAGAAACCTCATTTGCCCGGACACTAGAAGGCCATGTAGGAATTACTTGTATGGAGGGAAGGCAACGAGGGCTCCATGTAAAGTGGACACAGTTTACCGGGACAAGGAGAACAGGGCAGAGAAGGAGACAGGTGGGCAGGGGAGACAGGGAATCAGAAGGAAAGGAGGGGGAGGGAGAGAGAGAAAGGGGTGGAAATGAGGGAAAGAAGGGGGAGGAGGGGGGGGACAGTGCTGGGTACCCTGGAGCCTGGGCAGAGTTCTACTTGAGGCTTGGTAACTTGTAGGAGAGCAGCCAAGGTAAGAAGTGGCTGGAAGTCATGGGGGGACAGAGTAGCAGGGCCCCACTCCTGGGACCCGATGCACCTGAGGAGCCAGCCAACCCCCAAAGTCCGGAGTGAGCCCAGTGCAGTCTGACTTTCATTTTAGAGAGAGCTTCGCAGTTGCTGGGTGGGCAGTGGGTATGAGAGTTTTGTCATGCTCGGGAGTGAGAGGGGTCCACTGAGATGGGGTTGACACAGTGAGGTTGGAGGGGGTTGGCCAGGGGACAGCAACCGGAGGGAGGGCAGAGACGAGCTGTGGAGCTTGTCCTGGGGGCTTGCCCTGAACACCCCAGTGCTTGATACACACACAGGTAGAAGCAGGAATGGAGGAACACAGCAATGGGTGAGCGGATGGAAGGCAGGGTTCCACCAATGATTTGGTGGAAAATCACTTTTGCTCAGTTATCTGGCAGTTTCACTATTTGTAATTGCTTTGGTTCATCTAATTAGGCCTAACCCAGGAGGCAATTATTTTTTTAATTGCCCCAACACTGTGTGATGCTTCTCCCACTGGGCTGTGGGATCTATATGCATTTCCCTTAATTCCTGGGTGGTTTTGCTCTTCAGGCCACACAGATGAAGGAGACAGATCTCTGGATGTCTGACACTCATCACAACAGGTGTGTGGTGTCCACCTGGCTCTTCCGGGCAGTGGTGATGGACTCCTGGACCTCCAAAGCCATCCAGGTTGGAGAAGCATGGCCACATGCCATCTACCGGCTGACCGTCCAAGCTGAGCTCAGCATTTTAGCCCCAGACAGCTTTGCTAAGTTTTTGTTGAAATCGTTTTGTCCCCAACCTTGGGAATAGCCCAGACCTCATGTATTTCTATGTAAAGCCCCAGACATTGCAAATCAGAGACACACTGTCTCCTCTCTGCCTGTTTAAATTCTTGATCCCTGAATAGATGAGCCAAATGAAATGATTGTTTACACCACCAAGTTTTGGGTGATTTGTGTTATATCAATAGGAACTGGAACAGAATTTGGCAGCTGGAAGTGGGATTCTGCCATAAAAAAAACCTAAAATATGTGTCGTTGGTTTTAGGGCTGGAAGGCAATAGAGAGCCTTGAGAGATTCTTGGCAAAAACCAGGAGGATCTCATGGGAGGAGGCAGTGAAAACAAAATAAAAAGCAAGAAAAATGTTATTGCAAAGTGTTATTAGAGGAAAGAAGCCTCTTATTACATAGTGGTGGAAAGTTAGCAAAACCGTTGCCTGCAATAATGTGGAAAATAGTAAACACATGCAATGATTTCACTAAGAAGGTTTCTGAGGCAGAGTGTTGAAAGTAAAATCAACTATTGTGTTTTAGCTACACATCATAAAGTAGGGTAAAGATAGATGAGTTTCAGAATGATGTATTCAGTTTTTAGAAGAAGTAGAGAAAATATAGAGGCGAGACCTGCTAGGTTTAAACAGTATTACATATTCAGGCTCTCCAGAGAGAGAGGTAAGACAGAAATTTCTGCATAGATTCTTTCAGACTCAGGAAAACCTTCTAAGAATCTTAAGGCCATGCACCAAAGACTCAGCAAGCTGAACGACAGGACTCCCAGGAACCTTACCGTGGGTTCCCACCCTGTCCTCAAAGGTAAGGCAAGTTAGAGAAGGGCTTATTTTGCAGAGTTTTGTGATGACTTTTAAATAATAGAATAAATTTATGACTTGATAGAAAGGAAACCCACAATGTTTTTAAAGAAATTGTATCAACAAATTCAAACAGTACAGAAGCAGTACAAAATGAAGATTGTTGGAGAGCTACAGCCTTTGACATCAGGGTGGGTGGAGGAGGGTTTTGAGTTACAAACTCAGGTCATTCTTTTAGGAAAACGTGGAGGGTTCACATAAAGAGCAGGATCCACATAGAATAACCTCAGCCAGGACCGAGGACCCATTTCCAGCTGACTTTCAGAACTGTTACCGTCCAGTGACCCACGCCCAAGAACAGAGATATCGACGGTGGTCAACCTATACTTGTTTGACACTGTAGGTTTATGGGAGGAGCAAAGATAACTCTTCTCTTTTATTCATAGGCCTTTATATTCAGAGAAATTGCACCCAAGGAGCTATATACAGAAGCCTCATCCTCGCCTGGCCCCCAAGCCCGGCCCTGAGATGTCCAAGGATGGTCCAGAGCCACATACACAAAGGGAGAAGAACGTAAGTATCTTATGTCCAAAGGGCCATGAAATTCTTCGACATTTCTACCATTGCGACACAGTGTCAATGTTTCCTCTTCTTAAATCTGGGAAGTCTGAGTTTGTTTTAATTAATGTACAACAGAGAGGGTGCTTGTGATTTCTGGGGCTTCTCCCCCAAACAAGCTTTTCCCTGGCTTACTGGCACACTCAGCGTGGAACCTGTGGCATCCCAGAAGTGCTGCTATAGACGAAATGCCATGATGTGAGGCCATGTGAGCCACATGGGGAGGTGACGCTGCCCTGGTCTGCAAACCCAGCCCCAGCAGAGGAGGAAAGGAGCCTCCGGTGACTCTGTGCCCCACTGCGTTGGTCGGAATTCTCCAGAGAAATACAACCCGTAGTAGAGACAGATACAGCCAGAGATGGAGCTCTATTAACAGATTATTGTAAAGAATTGGCTGATGCGATGTGGGAGCTGGCACATGTGAAATCCACAGAAAGCTGGGGAGGCTGGAAACTGTCGGAAGGGAGCTCGTGTCGCGTTTTTGAGGCAGGCTTCTTCCTCCTCCAGGAAACCCCCCTTTTGCTCTTAAGTCCTTCCAACCAGTTAGGTGAAGTCTCACGTCATGCAAAATAATTTACCTTACTTAACGTCAACTGATTGTGACTGTTCAGTGCATAAACAAAATATCTTAACAGCAAAACCTAGAGTTTGATTGAGTCAGTGAGGACCACAGCCCAGTCAGACCGGTACATAAAACTGAGCATAGTACCTGGCCTTTGAGTCCCCCCTAAACTTCTAATCGTCACAGTTGAAGCTCTGGACTTTGCAAACAGAAGAGAGACATCCCTCCTGGGTCCCCCTTCCCTACAGAAGCTGCGAGCCCCGACACGGTTGTTTACACCACTAGATTTTAGGGTGTGTGTTCTGAAGTTATAAGAACTAAAACAATGAGGAAAGGATGGTCCTTTCAAGATGAGGGCTGTGCTACACCCACCTGCAGAAAGCTCTTTACAGCACAATGCTCTGCACCAGTTCCACACCATCCTCTGCGCTGCCTCCAGCAAGAAAGCTGAGGGAACAGTGACAGTGATAGACGGCCGCCCTTTCTTCAGACACAAGAAAGTCCCAGTGTACACATACGTTGCAGAGACACTCAAGGCTTCTGAGGCAGCACACAAGCGGGCGTCTCTGAGATGCCAGCAGGTTTCTGGGTTTGAGGTGGGGCTGGAGGGGTAGAAGGCAGGTTCTCACGGAGAAAGTCCTTGGAGACTGGGCTCAGAGTTCAAGGATACAATCTAGGCATTGGGGATGACCGGTGGGCTGGGCACTGACTCTCCTAAAGGCGCCCTGGGACCTGTGAATGCTTCTTACATGGCAGGAAAGGACTTTGCAGATGTGCAAAAGTTAAGGATGTCGACATGGGGAGGTTACCCTAGGAGCCTTCAGTACAGCCGTAGCATCCGTGTAAGGTGGAGGCAGACTGGGATGGACTCGAGGGAGGTGGCCACGTGAATGGGAGGCAGGTGGGGCCTGAGCCAAGGAGCCCTGAGCCTACAGACCCTGGAACAGGCAGGAAGTTCCCGCCCTGGAGCCACTGGGACAGTGAGTCCCTCCAAGGCCTCGACTCTGGGTCTTGGCTTCTAAATTACCGGAGAACAAATTTCCATTGTTTGAAGGAACAAAGAGTGTGTTACAGAAAATGAAGGCAGTGATGCTTGCTCCGAGCACTGTGTGGGGACCAAATTCCATGAAGCTCAGGCCTGGCCCATGGTGCAGGCCCAAGTAGCCTTGGCCGTGATGATGGTTTGCTGAGCTCAGTGCACCAGAGAAGAGGGCAGTGAGGGACACAGCATTAAGCCACTTAGGCGACACTCGAGTGGAGAACCACAGTAACGCCACCGCAGCAGGGCCAAGAGGGCCTGGAGTGAGCTGCATGCGGCAGCAGAAGGCGTCTGCTCGCAGCCTCCCCCTGTCTCCCAGACTCCAGCTGCCTTTGGAGGATCCACCCTTCCAGGTGGGCAGAGCCAGCTCAGGCCTGTGTTCACAGCCACCTGGACAGGAACTGCAGCACCCTGAGGGAGGTGTCCAGGCCCCAGACCTGGTCCCCTGCAGGGCCGCCTGCCTGCGTGACTCACCCCAAAGCCACAGGCCTCCTGCGGCCTTTCCCCAGGCTCTGGGTCCATGTTGGAGGCAAGGAGGTCGCTCTGTAACCGCAGCTCATGCGCTGGCTCTGAGCAAACACTGCATGGTGGTGGTGGCGGCGGGGGGCTTCCTAGAGGAAAGATCCTTCAGCTCAGACTGAACTGGCGGTCTCAGGACAGCCCTAGATATCTTCTTTCCTTTCTTCCTCCTACCTTCCCTCCTTTAATTGTTTTCCTTTTCTGTTTTTTAAGATTCTTTGGAAGCTCTTCAGGCAAACGGATTTTGAGACACAGACCCCCTCCCAGTGAGCGGGCTGCCCGCTTCTCCTTAGGAGATTTTGCCTGAACTGTAGAACAACTTCGTGGGGTTTCAGATCATCTATCTCTCGCCTTCTGTTCTAAGGTAACTTGATGACGTGGAAAGGCCTGGTCCTGCATAAATGCGAGCGACACCACTCTCTGTCTGAATAATTGACTCTGTCTTTGCTTAACTCAGATTCACGCCTGAGTCATTTGAGCACTTAAATATAAAATGGGGGTGTTTGCCATGCAATCTTATTGTGGGGAAGCAGGGCCCTGGGAGAGAAGGACCACGTGGGCTCAGCGCTTGCTGCAGCCTGCGGGGAGAAATCTGGTCTCCAGTGCACACAGGCCCGAGCGCGTGGCCAGCACCCCTGGCCACGTGCCTCACAGAGTCACAATGGCAGGACCTGCACGTTGAAAGTAAGAAAAAAAAACCCTGGTGGTTTACCCATGAGGTAAGGAACAGACAATGGGAGGGGAAGAGCGTTTAGGACTCTGACCTGCCGAGCTCAAACCTGCTTTTCATGCCCACGGCCCGGAGCTGCAGGGAGCTGAGGACTCGGGTCCTTGATGCCAGGTGGTGCCCGAAAGTGGCTCAGGCCTCCGTGCTGCTCCGCCTGTCCCCACTGGGGCAGAGGGAGCTGTTCAAGGCACATGGCTGCCCTGCCCTCAAAGGACAGACCTCACGTCCCCTCGGACGTGAACCATGACTGCCCTGGAGGACCCCGGCCCAGCGGGGGTGCCCTCGCACGCCTGTCCCCCAAGGGAACCTGCCAATGTCCTGTCTGCAGCCTTGACCATCCGCGTGGCCTGAACTTCTGCTGTCACCCAGGGGAGCCTTGAGGAGGGTCTGTTTTCTCCAGATAATTTTTTGTTTTCGTTTTTATTTGTTGTTTGTTTGCTTTGTGGGGAGCATTACTTTTGTCTTACTAAGATTCCTACATGAATATTGGAACCCAAGAGATCCGCATTTGGGGTCAGATGCCTCCGTGAGCCTGGGCATGTGTGTGAATTGCACTGCAGGCCCTCCGGGTCCTAGAACTGGCTCTGACGTGGCCGGCTGCCCCCACCGCGGCCAGGACCGTCTCTAGCAGTGCATGGGGCAGAGAGAAATGACCTGAGGGGCCAGAAATTTCAAGGAGGGAAAGTAAGTGTCCTCAAACTGAGGACCAAGTGGAGAATATCCAGAATCCCAGGGAGAAGGCAGCTCCAGTTCAGGGGTCAGACCTGGGATGCGACTGGTGGCCAAATCGGACTCCGAGTTGCTCTCGCCGTGACTTGTGCTCTGCCAGCTGCCCGGCACTGAAGCTCATTTTCTCAGCAGTTGCCCGTCAATAATCGCCTTGTATTGACAAATAAAATAAAATTAAAGCTTGTTTAACCCGTGTGGAACCCACTCAGGCAGCTTTTTACCTTGCCGATTTGTTTCAACTGTGGAATAGTAACATCAAACCTTGCTGCTAATTCACTCGTAGATTGAGATGGATTCACTCCCCCTACACCTTCCAGCTAGTCATTACCCACCTGGGTCTCAAGGCACCCAGCCAGCTCATTTTCAAGACCAAAATCACCAGAAAGGAGCTTCTCGAACCACTGCTGCACCTTGTGCTCATTAGCCGCACCTCCCGGACACTGGGCTGACACTTTGAGCCGTCCACGCTGCCCTGGTTCCATGACAAACCTCACATTTGAAAATAACATGAATTTTTGACTTATCCACAAATTCACAAACAAAATTACTCTAAAAAACTGTGAAAGATAATCACAAGCCAAAATATGTATTTGAGGGAATGAGGATGGACCTTCAAACCAAAAATAAAACAGGAAGCGTCAAAGTGAAATGTCCTAGATTCCAAGTGTCAAACTTAGTGCTCAAGAAAATCAGACTTTTCAAACTTAATAACCTCATGTAAGAAAGAGAAATGAAAGCAGAAAGAAGGGCACTTTCACCCCACCTGGGCGAGAGCTTTTCTGCGGCAGGCAGAGGGCACAGAGGTGTGTGGGAGGCGGGCTGCCACGAGCACAGGCTCCCGCTCATGCAGCCGGCAGATGTGTGCTGGGGCTTTGATAACCAGGAAACCAGAAAGCACAGTGTGGAGGGAAAATTAGCTGCAGATGTATCACAGAGAGAAGCGTCAACCTACTGCCAATAAATTAGTCAAAGTTGCATTTCCTCAGAAAAACTTTATCTTCTGAAGTCTAAATTATGGTGCTAGGCATGCAATCTCAGCTCTCCAGAGTCTTCAAAGGCAGGACACAGAGTCCTAGATGTTCTTGGCAAATTTGTTATCGAGTTGAAGAGTGTTCTCAGGGCTTGCCGTTCATGGGGGGAGCTAGTTGCGCAACAGCACCAAGGGGATGAGGGGGCGCAGGGTGCCAGGGAGCAGGTGCCAGTGGTTTGCTACTGAGGGACACAGGGCCCTGTGTGGGGGCCCAGAGCTCCATCCAGAAGGAGGGGCCCCGCTGAGCTGGCCCCACAGCCCCACACACTGGCTTTCTGCAGAAAGCCACCAGTACACCCCTCCTGAGCCCCTCCAGTGTGATCAGACCCATCGCTGCATGTGCTCCTGTTGGCCTTGACCTGTGTGACCTGCACGTGCTCCTGGGCCACCAGAGGACCCTCAAACCCAGAGGAAGGTGGTCACTCAGATGGGACCAGGACTGAGGGCTGTGCCATCCCCACACCTGGAGAAGGTCACCCAGCTGAAGTCCCCAGCACCTCCCAGGCTCAGGCCACATGCAGAGACCCCTACAATGCCTTCAAGAGGAGCAAGGTGGGATGTGACAGCTCCCTGCGGGCCACCCTGAGTGACTACTCTGATGCAGTTAGGAGCTGATACAAGTTTGCACAAACACTTGTGATACTGATAAACGCAGAGGTCCACCTGGTTGAATTCAGAGCCGAATCATGTCTAAAAGGCAAAAACAGCCCAGCATCCTGGGGAGTGGAGAAGGATCTGCAGTCAGCACATGGGCCCAGACTGCCTCTCAGACAGACCGTCTCTTCATGTTCCTGGGCACTGATTCCTGATGAACCTCCCAGGCCTCCTGCCCTCCGTGCTGCTGTGCTCAGGCTGTTGGCTCTGGGACAGCCTGGCTCTCAGAAGGGAACCCATCTCTGAGCTCTGCCCTGTCCTCAACTCCCCACTGTGTGTCCCAGACTGTCCAGCACCCGGGCTGGCTCATAGGCCCTGCAGAGGTAGGGACTGAGCTGGACATGGTGGGGGGCACTGCTGCCAGGCCCCTAACTAAGCTAATGATTTGGTCCATTGTTTAAACAACAATGGATTTGACATATAACACCTCCTCAGAGCCCCAGAAGTGTAGCGCCCCCGCCCCATCTCTGGTCAGCCCCACAGCCCTGCCTGGCAGCCCCAACCAGCCTGGAGGACCCCTGGCCAGACCTCCCCAGCCCACACTGGGACCGGCTGGGGGGGGCCTTTCAGGCAAGCTGTGTAGGAGCCCTGTGTGGACCAAGAGAGCCGTTCCGCCCCACTGCTTCATGGCAGAAAGAAAACAATAATAATTTCTATGATTTCAGATTCAGGCTCCAAAGTGCTTTTCCAGGAACACACTCTGAAAGAACTCCATAGAAAATATGACCCTGGCGACGCAAAACTTCAGACATCCTCATGATTTAGGGGGCGAGACCGCTAGAGGACTTCTGGGAGATTTTTCTTTCTTAAATTTCAGAAGAAACAAAAACACACGCCTCCCAGCTGAGCCTACACCATCCGCACTCAAGATTCCACATGAGCTTTGCCGGGTTCCCACTGGTGCTGAGTCTGGAGGGACGCGTGGCTCGGGGGTCTGCACCACTGCCCCTCCCGCAGGGGCTTGGCTCTAAAGGACGCACCTGATGCCCCAGGGCTTCCACTGTGTCAATACAGCACAGAGAAGACAGGTCCTAGAACGATGTGTGTGCTGTGTGTGTGAGTGAGCGAGTCTCCAGGGCACTACTTTGGAGCACACTGGGCTGCTCCAGGATAAGAGTGCGAATTCCAGGTACCATAGAGCATAGAGTCCCCCCAGCATGCCTCTGTGCACTGAGCATCTATGCAGCACCTACTGTATGCCCGGTGGGTATCAGGCTCTGCAGAAAGAGCCCAGTGGCAACAATACCCAGCAGGTGCACGGCACTTCTGTGGGGCCCACAGTGTGCACAGGTGTGGGTTTGGTCACCTGCCTGCAAGGCCCTCAGCCCACCTCATGACGCAGTGGCACCTGAATTCCACTCTGGTGGGAAGAGCTTGTGTCACTGAGGGAGGAGCCAAAGCTGGTTTCTTCCCACACGACATCAGATGCCCATTCTGCTCCAGAAATTGACCACAAAATTGCAAAATATAAAGCCTTCCCTGAACAAGACTAACAGTTTAGAGAATTCAATTTTTAAAAAACCATTCCAGCAAGCTGATGAGGTTCCCGACGGCTATTGATCCAACTCTCATTTCTACCCACAAATTCTGAATAGCAAAATGCTGGAGTGAATCGATGTCTTTCCACTTCCCACACTTGCCCTGGGAACGCAGCATTAGACAGTGAAGAATAGTATTTATTTCCTCCAAGAACACGAAGAAGCCCAGCCCACCACGGGTGACCCTGCTGGAGAGATACTGGCACTCTCCTTGTCCACAGGAGCACAGTCGGCCGGGCCCTGGCTGTAAAGCTGGAGTTGCAGGGATGTGGGGCCCGCCCTCCCTCCCCATCCAGTCTTGCGGAGAGCGCTCAGGCTCCACGTAGCGGTGGGTGGACGTGCTGCCGAGAAGCCCTCTCTGAACATGTTGATGTCTCATTGGAGAACTGCCACGGCTGCATGACAGTTATACTATATCTTATGGGTGAGGAGACAGGACGATGTGCTAGATTAATACTTTGCCTTTTTAATCTATTAATCTACCACCTTTGGGACATGATTTTAAATCCACTCCAGAGCAAAGTGACTGAAAATCATTCTGGTCTGACAGCTTTAAAAGATCACAGGCGAAATGTGTTAAGAAGGTCTCAACCCATTGATAGCAGTCAAGGACAGCTATTTGGGAATTTACCTGGCTCTGGAGAGAGCATTGCACCCTTCCTGGTGAGAGGGCGTGGGATGCCCACACCACCCACCAACAAGAAAATGCTCTCATTAGAAGAGTTACAGTGATGGAGGCTCGTGTCATGGTGGCTCTGAGCCAGATGTGTCCCTCCCTGATGGATTTTGAATACCCTTAGAGTTCTTGGGGGCATGTGTGTCCTTGCTTGCTGGCTCACATGGCTGGCCTCACTCGGGCAGGTAAATGGGAGTGCTGGGCCTGCAGTAGGCCAGAGCATAAAACTTATTTCTTTCAAAAGCTTAACTTTTTTTTTTTTTTGATAGAATCTCATTCTTTCATCATGTGTTGAGTGCCGTGGTGTCACAGCCCACAGCAACCTCAAACTCTTGGGCTCAAGTGGTCCTCTTGCCTAAGCCTCTTGAGTAGCTGGGACTTTAGGTGCCCACCACAACACTCAGCTGTTTTCCATTTTTAGTAGAGTCGGTGTCTCACTCTTGCTCAGGCTGTCTTGATCCTCCTGCCTTGGCCTCCCAGTGTGCTGGGATTAATGGCCGTGAGCCAAAGCTTAAATAATGATGAAACTGAAGCTGAATGTGTTTGGAGATCTTGCTTCTCTGGGAAGCCCCTGTGTCCATCACCAGAGGGTCCTTACAGCCAGTAGTGGAGCTGTCCACCAGGTGCTGCACACGGGTCTCACAGTTTCCAGCTGAAGCTTCTCCACCCCTGAGACCCTCAATGTTGCATCTGTGGTACAGATGCCCAACCCGCCCTGGTCAGCACTGGCCATTTCATCAGAAGAGGAGCCACCACAAGCAGCCAGGCACAGGGGATGGAATCCTAAGAATGAACACCCCCGTCTTAGAGAGTTGATGGTCCAACATGCCCCGTTGGCCATTTGCATGAAAGAGACATTTTGTTGGCATCTTGGAAACTAGGAATTAAATTAAAACATTTAATTCTTGATATAAAGCAGTCACCCTTTCTTTCCTATAAAACTACAGTACACCCCACGTAGGAGGTGGAGGACAGCTGGCCTCGGGACAGCATGGAATGCCCATCACCCAGGCCGAGGCCGTGCCCTGCACAGGGCAGATGGCATTATTGAACCCAGCCGGACAGGGTGACTTCTGTAACACCGTGCCCCAAAGGGCCACACCCACAGCCACGTGGCCAGGTTGACACACTGAGGGGTCCAGAGAGCTCCGGCACTGTGATGTGTGATGCAACCACATTGAAGATGTTGAACAGCCAACCCCAAATGTTCATCCAAAATTTGTCTCATTGTGTTGCCTAGACAGAGGTCCCCCAACCAAAATGTCTAGTTCAAAACCAGGCATTAACAATGACCTTTCCTCTATCAGAGTGGGAGTGACTTGGCATGTTTTTCCTTAGAAAACCACCTCTCTCAGCTGACTTACAGCTTGAAGAGCAGATCTCTTTTGGAGAAATCTGTGTGGTCGCTCTCTGTGACCTGCCAGCCCCATCCTGGAGGCCCAGGGCAAGACCCCACAGGACAGCGCACCCTGACATCCTCACTGCAACCTCAGCCCTTCTCAAGGGTGCACTATGTCAGTGTTTGATGACTGACTGTGTGAGTATACCACAACAGCCTCACACACATGGTGCCAGGCTGTCATTCTCAGACAGAAGTCAGCTAAGTTCCAGGACTGAGTGCGCATTGGGGTTTCCCTCGGAGACTCCAACCACTGCCCCACAGCTCCATCTTCTCCATCTTAACTCCAGTTTCAGGATTTATACACAGATACACCTTATCTTCTGGCCAAAAAGCTAAGCAACTTTAAAGGATGTTAACATCCTCAAACAAGTCTTCAAAAGAGATGAAGGATGCTGTCCTCCACCCAGAGGGGAGTCTCAGTCAAAAGACCCAACTTCCTGGGAACCAGAACCCTCTGACTTGGGGCTGGGACCCCAAATCCTGCCCATTCTGGTAGGGCAGCATCTCCAAGGGACACTGGGTCTCCCTTGTGCTGCCACACCCTTGGGGACAGAGAATCATGCCACACTTTCCAGGGCAAGCGGGGTGGCACCATCCTGCATCCCTCCAACCTGTGGCTGCAGCCCCCACAGAGTCCTCTACCAGGGAGGAATCACCTAGGAGGCCGTGGCCTTGGAGGAGAGTGAAGGGTGTGATAACAGTTGTTAGTATGTAGCCATTATTTTGATGAAGGTGGGGATTTGGAGGAGGGGTATAAAAACATTTACATATTATTGAATTTTTATTTTTATTTTATTGTGTCTTTATTTGAATCATAATTAGAAAAATTTCACTATTCAGATCAGAAAGTCATGTATTTATGTGTTCTAGTACAATTATGATCTCTTATTTTTCTTGAGACAGAATCTCACTCGGTTGCCCTGGGTAGCAATCTTCTCGCCTCGGCCTCTCAGTAGCTGGGACTGCAAGTGCCTGGCTAGTTTTAGCAGAGACAGGGTCTCACTCTTGCTCAGGCTGGTCTCCAACTTCTTGAGCTCAGGTGATTCATCTGCCTCGGCCTCCCAGAGTGCTGGGATTACAGGTGTGACCCCAGTGCCAGCTGAGACTCATCTTTATCATACCATGGTCAAGTCCAGTGCTCTCTGGATCTATCACACTTGCCTGTGTGTCCACGGAATGCTACAATCATATAATTTTAATTATAGAGATTTTATAGCTTATTTTTAGGTCTGGTAGGCCAGGCATTTCTCCTTCCCTCTTGCTAGTTTCTTTTAGGGATTGCCTAGTATTCTTGCCTTTCCACCCATATAAACCGTAGGATCATCTGCATAGCAGCCAAGGAAAACACTAGCTGCATTGGACGGCGTTTGTGCTGACCCTGCTGACTGACACTTTCATGGTTTTGTGTCTTCCTAGCATCAAGGAACGCTTTCCACAGGGGTAGGTCTGCCTGGGGGCCTGTGGAAAGTGTTTAAAAATTTCTCCACGTAGGTTTGGAATTTGCTTATTGAGTTTATTCATAAGAATGTTATGCTTTTGTTGCTTTTACAAACGAGATTGTCTATTTCCTCATGTCTTCTCAGGGATATTGTGGGTACGTCGGAAGGCGACTGATTTTTCTGTGTTAGCTTTATAGCCCCCTAAATGTTCCTAAAGGCAATTTTTAATGATTTAAATAACTCGCTTAGGCCTGATGGTGATGGATCAATGGAGTAAACATTGAGTCTTCCTCCTTCCCCTCCAAACGCGTGGACAAGGTGGATAAAGGCTGTTAATTGATTTTAAAGCCCAGACAGCCATGAAAGCAAGGCGAATCCGTGTGGCTGGGAAATGGGGTGGGGCCACAGGCCCACAGCATCGGGGCCGAAAATCCGAAGCTCGGGACTCCCAGGCCTCAGGTAAGCTGGACTCTGATCCTGAGCACCAGCTGCCCCGCTCCGCCCTGCTCTCTCAGTTGCCAGCTTCTGCCAGACCCAGCCCGTCACACGTTCCCACCTGACACAAGGGCCTGCAGAGTGCTGGGCAGGACCTGCGCTGTTGGGCAGGGGGCTGGGCAGGATAGCCTCCACGGCACACCTGGGACACCCAGGTCATAGGAGTTCCTGCTCAGGGTTTGGAAAAACGAGACCTGGTCCCCTAAAGAGAAGGCTTAGCAAGAAGGATGTAGCAAAATGAGCATTTGGGAGCATTGAGCTAAGTCAGGACATACTACATTCTCATGTAAATAAAATGAAAATCAAATTTGCAGGAAAATTAGAAAGGTTTTTAAAACAAAAATTTGGTGTATTGTTAAAAACAAAAATGTTGGAAGAGAAAAATATTAGTAATGGAATCTATTCAAATTTTTACCACCAAATTTCAGGTGCAGGTGGGGTGGGCAGTGGGGGCACCTGTCTGTGAAGTGGCAGGTGGCAGGGGGCAGCAGGGAGATCCCGCCCGGCCCCTGCTGTGGGGTGTGCTGAGGCGTCAGGCTCCACTCCATCCCTGCTGGAGGCTCCAGCGCTGAGTGGGCCCAGCAGGATCCCAGGGCTCACAGTGGGGACCCGGACATGCCTCCTCCCTGTGTGGACCCGCAGCCTCACTGGGGTCTTCCAGCTCCATCAGGCTCTGTGCTCAGCCTCTGCCAGTGTCCTCTCACCGCCCCACCCTGCAGCCTGCAGAGAGCCTCCCTGGAGGTCAGGGCACCGGCTCCTTCTGCCCATGGAGGGAGGAGCCAGCAGTGTCCTTAGTGTGTGGTCAGGCTCCTCACTGTGGCTCAGCCTGCCTGAGGTCCCCAGAGTGCTCACAAGTGGTCACTCCTCTCACCCCAACCCTCCTAGCTGCAGGAGGGAGAGGCAGTGTGGGGACACTGGCAGAAAGCCAAGAAAGCCAAGCTCCTCTTCCTTCAGCTGACCCACTGGGCTCCTCTCAGACGCCTGTGTCCATACTTGGCACCTTTCCCAATTCCGGGGCCAACAGGACCTGCTGCTTCCCCACCCCCATGCTGGCCCATTCTCACCATTCAGCCCAGTTCCTAGGTAAAGGTCTCCAGAGCCATTTTCACACTCCCACTGTCCTGGCCACTGAGCCTGCACCTCCTCGTGGGCAGTGCAGTGTCCACCAGGCTCCAGGTATCAAGCTTGGCACTGACTGAGGGCAAGTCAGGGGCACCGCCTCCTGGACCTCCATCTGTGCCATCTTTCAGGAAAAATTAGTCTTCCTCCATGATGCCCTAAGGGAAAGAAAGATGGGATGAGCAGAGAACTCAGGAGATGCCTTGGCCCCAGGCCACTTCACTGGTGGTGCCAAGACCCTGTGACATAGTGAGCTCCCTACCGGCCTTGGGGGTATTGTCCCTGCACTTGGGCATGCAGATAAATGGGCTGAAGGCCCTACTCCACCGAGGGGCAGAATTAACGAGAGCTGACTCACTGCTCTCTGCACACCTGTGTCCAGGATGGACACCCCAAGGAGGAACACAGCAGTCACTGGAAGGGGCAGGACCCCAGGTGGCCTGCTCTGCCCTCTGTAGGGGGCCTCTGTTCTGCGTGGACCAGGCTGGATCCCACTCACCCCAGAGAGCAAACACAGTGGTCAGGGGACTGCAGGGTCTTTGCCTGGCTGGCAGGGCAGGGGATACAGCAGCAGTGGACACTCAGACCCAGACAGGTGGCCCCACCACTGCCCAGAGCACAGACTGGAACATTCCAGCAGGTCCCAGGGTTCCGTGTATCCCGTGAGATCTCAGATACTCTCCCTGTAGAAACAAAACTGTTAGAGAATTACAAAGAAAACAAATTTTAAGTTTCCATAGCATTCTTTTGAAGATTTGTACCATATACATTCAGTTTCAAATGTCAACACTTTTCTTTTGCCATCTGATAGCTGAACATAGGCCTTTAAAAAAAGGAAAGAAAAAAAAATAACCTGAATCTGAAGCTAGGAGAAAAAATAAACTATCAATTTACACCATTTTGTAGAACCCACTTCTCAGAAGGAACTTGGTTTCTGCACAGTCTATGCTCCCCCGGTGTGTTGAGTTTGAGACGTACAGAGCAGTGGTCACCGGTCAGCGCAGCGTCCCAGCTCCGAGAGCAGCCACAGACGTGCACACTCCGGACATTCCTTCAGGCATTTGACGTACAGTGTCCCTCACCCTGTTGCTGGAAGTCTCCAGCCTATCTGAGCGCCAAGGGCAGGGGCCAACTTCCTTTCTTCAGGAGGAGCCAACCTTTTCCAGGACGGAGACCGGCATGACCAGGCCCAGCAGGGGCCCGGCTACCTCCTGGCTTCTTGCCCCAAAGCATCCACCACAGCTCAGGCCGTGGGTATCACCTGCCCCAGCCAAACGCCGGCCTGGGCCTTGGAAGGGGCGGCCTTGGCCACCCCTCCCCGCCCTCTGTCCCTCTGTGACTGGCCAGCGTCAGGACTAGCTGCAAACCAGGGCTCCCGCTGACCACTCAAGAAAATGTCCTGTAACAGCCTCACAAAGACCTCGGACAGCCCAATGTACACAATTGGCCTCCACAGCTTCTGCGTCTGACCCCGTGTCCAGGGGCCCGGCCTGGGTCCAGCAGCACATCTCCTGGGGGTTCTACTGCGAATGACCTCCTGTGTCTTGGTCACTGGTCTTTCAGCCCAAGCCCCCCTTGTAGGTGTGACTTGTTTCTTCTGTCCTCTTGCTCCAGCTCACTCCTTCTGTCCGAGGAAACTGTAGCCACCACGGTCTTGCTCACCAACACGCCTAGTGACTTTCTTTTTTTTTGGCAGTTTTTGGCCAAGGCTGGGTTTGAACCTGCCACCTCTGGCATATGGGGCTGGTGCCCTAGTCCTTTGAGCCACAGGCACCGCCTGAACCTGGTGACTTTCACTGTGGGCCAGACGGACTTCTCCCTTGATCTGCAAACCATACATCAGTCAGCTCCCGGCTGAACAACACCCGGTGCCTACAGCGCCAGAGTTGAGGGTCATCACCATCCAAACCAGCAGCCATCGACACAGACAGCAAGGGGCCCGGAGCCCAGGCCCAGGGTGACTCCAGCTCCCCTATCTGCCCACCCTTGTGAGGGTCCTCCTACCTTCCCTTCACTTCTCCACTGGCACAGTCCGCCTCCCACAGTCACCCCCACGAGTCACCTCCTCTCTTGTATCAGGGACACAGCTTCTACTCAGCCTTCTTATCGCTCAACTAGAACCACCCACATCCCCTTGTCTGTGCTTCAGCACACCTAAGCTGTCACCTGTACTGCCATCGGAGGGCTTGTGTGGTCAACACCATCACTGTCCTGATTTGGAGCCCTTTAAAGCTTTCTGTCCCCCACGGGCTGAAGTCCACATCCATACAAGTGTTACCTGACCAGGTGTATCTCTACCTGTCCGGTCTGATTCCCAGTTACATCTTTTATGATGACAAGGAGGGGAACATTGTCCCAGTGGCTCAGCGACGTCAGCAGCTTGTCTGATTTCAAGACACCCTTAGGGACCCACCTCTGATCACTGTGCATGATTCTCTTTGAAAGCTGGGGACGCACATGCGCACGACACACCAGAAACGATCTCCTCCACACACAGGTTCAGCTGCTCCTAGACCAGTCCCCAATAGACTCCTCCTTTACAAAATTGTTACTGGATTTTACCAGCCATTTTGTTTGTTTGCTTGTTTTTTTGAGACAGAGACTCAAGCTGTCACCCTGGGTAGAGTGCTGTGGCATCACAGCTCACAGCAACCTCCAACTCCTGGCCTCAAGCGAGTCTCCTGCCTCTGCTTCCCAAGCAGCTGGGACTACAGGCTCCCGCCACAACACCCAGCTATTTTTTGGTTGCAGCCGTCATTGCTGTTTGGCGGGCCGGGCTGGATTCGAACATGGCAGTTCAGGTGTATGTGACTGGTGCCCTAGCCGCTTGAGCCACAGGTGCCGAGGCTTACCAGCCATTTTTAAAAACAGCAAAACAGAGGAAAGAAACTATTATGCAAAAAGAAAAAAAGAGAGAGAGAGAGAACTATGATTTCCTCTCATTATGCAGGCATATTTAGAGAAGGCGTGTGCATAAGCCCAGTGCCGTCAGCATATTTAAAATAAGCCCTTTCAGAGGTGGCAACTCAGCCAGGGAGCCCTCCACAGGCTAAGGAGGACGGCTGAGGGCAGAACTGCTCACCAGTTGCTCACGGAACCTATTTAAGAGCATGATATTAAAATTGGGATTCTATCGCTGGCTTCAGTGTTATTTGCACGTATAAAATAAGAAAGTATCTTTAAAGATATATTATAACGAGTTAACTTCCAACTCTAAATGCATCAAGGCAGCTGGAACTTACTACATTTAAGATATTAAAATTGAAGTTGATGGTGGGCCCACATTATTCATTACATCAAATGGAGATGCCTTTAAATTTATATTAAATTCAATTTAAATGCCATCAAAACCATGGTTGACAAAATACTGACAGATGAATATTTTAGTATGATTCAATAGCAGTAAACTTTATTTTCTTACCTTGAGGCAAGGTGATGGCTTTTTATATGCAGTAGGTTGAACTGGGTTTGTAGTAACAGCTTATGATTTCCATAAAGTAAAATTTTATCTTTAAAAAATGATTTTAAAGGGTTTAAGTCTTGAACTCTGGAAACATTTCTTCAGGGGTTTTTTTTCCTCACTCATTATTTTATACTATGAAATCCAATAGCTTCCTTAAACCACTCTTAAAATATCTTCCAGTTTAGAATGAACAATTAGTCATTTTAAAGGTTTTATGTTTAAAGTTGACATGCTGTAGTATTTCATCTTGACTTTCCCACTTGGTCATAAAGGGAAATACACCTTACACAATAATTCACTTGTAGTTGGTGTTGAATGAATAAACTGTTAACTGAAAAAATGAAATGTTTAATTAATTGGTTAGCTAACTAGTCTCTGTAACTGTTGCTAAGAAATGATAAACAACCTTTTGTCTGCCTGCCAGAGTGGCCCTTGGGCTCGTCACAAAAGGACACAACCTCTTCCTAGAAGGTCTATCGGTGAGGGGTATAAATGTGTGTAAATATGTGCCTCTGTGTGGAGGTACATAGATGGGCAAATTGTATGTTGGTGTAAAGAGATGGAGCATCGTCTAGGCACCAACCCTCGGGTCTCTGCTTCCCCGCGTGTCCATGGAAGACCTCAGAATTCAGGAGCAGCTTCAGCTTCTCCAGCCTATGTGTCTAGACTTGCTCAGAGCCCATCTGCTGTCTTCACTAGGGATTCACAAACACTCATGAAGAATCACATTCTGTAAAGTATTTTCAAATGTATCTTTGTATTTTTTCTTTTTTGGCCCATTGTATTTTTAATTCCCTTTAATTCTTACCTGGATAATGGTTGATGTCTCCCTAAGTCAAGGCAGCCACTGCTTTGGGGGAAGGACCAATAAAGCTGAAAGTCAAGAAGTCACTGCTCAGATTTGAATTTTAAAATGGCATTGTTTAAAGGAGGCCACTAGACTTGGCTTGGAGGGGAAAAGGGGTGCCCTGAGCCTTCTGGGTCTCCCCTGAAGCAGAGGGCCAGCACCTGCTGAGGCCAGAACAGGAGGTTCCAGAGAAGCTGGGCACAGGTCGAGGGTCTTTCCCACTGGAGGAGGGAAGGATGTCCTGACATTTGGGGTCCCCAGCAGGCCCCCACATGCCCACATTCTCGCTGGACTTGTAGGCAGCCCCAGGGTCCCCAAGTCTGGGCTGGCCAGCTCTCCAGCGTCCCCGAGTCTGGGCTGGCCAGCTCCCCGGGGTCCCCGAGTCTGGGCTGGCCAGCTCTCCAGGGCTGGTGGGATGTCAAGGGTCAGGTGTGCTCAGAGTTCAGAGCGCAGGTGAGAACACATGTGGGAGCAGCCTGGCCGGGTGAGGGAGGGTGTATGGTGGGAGGCTCAAGGTCACAGGTGCCAGCACAGACGTGAGAAGACAGATGTTGGGGTAAAGAGGAGGCAGAGAACCCCAAAACTCTTAACACCCAAGGGAGATGGAGCTGCCTGGGCACGACTGCGAACGCTGAAGTGGCAGAGTTATCCTCCCTCCCACCCTTACGCTTGGCCCCAGCAGTCAGAGTGGCTTTGGAGGGACCCAAAACCTATAGGGCAACAGGGCTGTTTTCTGCCAGTTTCAACAGATGAGCAATGACTGTGAATTTTAAACCAAAGAGCTAAAATATAGAAAAGAAATGGCCCCTTTCTCTCTCTACACCAGCGGTTCTCAACCTACGGGTCGCGACCCCTTTGGGGGTCTTCTGCACATCAGATATTTACACTACGATTCATAACAATAGCAAAATTACAGTTATGATGTAGTAACAAAAATAATTTTATGGTTGGGGGACACCACAATGTGCGGAACTGTATTAAAGTGTTATGGCATTAGGACGGTTGAGAACCACTGCTCTACACCTTCCCTGTGATGATGGCAGGATGGACAGAGCGTCGTCATCGCTGCTGAATCGCTCGGTAGGGGCGAAGGTCGGAGTGGACGAAAGTGAACACAGAATGTCACACCCACAGGTCTCTACCTATTGACACCTACCATGCTGTAAAGCCACCTTTATAAGGACACTGGCATTGGTGTGCACAGTAAAGGCTCATGGCCTCAATAGGTCCTGCTCTGTGAGCCTCACCATGGAACTCACAAAACAGGGACATGATCAAAGTGACACAAAAGAAGATGGAGAATAGCTCATTTGTTTGCTCAAAAATATTTTCTCCCCATATGCCGGAGGTGGCAGGTTCAAACCTAGCCCCAGCCAAAAAAAAAAAACATTTGCTCAACGCCCACGATGTGTGCGGGAGCATGCTTAGTGGACAAACATGCCCCTCGTTAATCCCGTGCTGAATATACAAAATCCCAGCCGCTCTCCAGAATGCACTGTGGGTGCTGACACGGTGCTCACGGTCTCTCTGCTGTGGCTGCTGGTGGCTCTCGCCAATGCCCTCTCAGGCCACTCTCAGCGGAAGTGCAGGTTCTCTGCCTTGAGACTTCCAATTGAGAGGGAGGCGTGTCATTCTCTGCTGGGATCCCGGACTGACTCTGTCCGGGTGGGAACCTCTGTGTCTGTGGGCAGCTCACCCTCGGGGCGGAAGCTCTGCAGCCTCAGACCTGATGACATAGGTGCAAACCAGCTGCCACCCTTCTAAGAAGCACCTTTTCCCACCGCAGCCTGCAGGGAGGAGGGACAGGGAAGTAAAATTAGGAAAGCCTGTTTTGTTTTGTTTTGACTGCAATCAGGGAAGAATGGTTTTCTCGGAACCCTCCCCCACCCCACAGTAATTTTCTATTTCATCTCATCACCTCGAAGGGCACGTGGAGCCAAGCTCAAGTTGTAAGAAGTTCTGGGGAAGTGAAGCTTACAGCTTCTCCAGCCCTCCAGGAAGCAGGGAGGGAGCCGGAAGGGCTGGGGGGAGCTGCTCAGCCGGCTGAGGCTGTCCCTGGTGGCCCACGAGACCCCGGAGTCAGGCTGAAACCACTACGGCCCCACAGACCCCCATGGACCCCTACAGCACTCGTCCCTTAGTATTTGGGGACCGCCCCTCTGGTGATGCAGTGGACCATTTCACACATGCTCACGTGTTTTACTTTTCCCACACTGTTTAGGAAAGCCCACCACAGAACATTGATGTGGTTCTAGAATCATATTCTTCATAATTCTCTCTCCACAGTGGGAGCTGGAGGCCACTGGTCTCTGGGAAGATTTTCAGTTCTGAAGTTCCCTTCATCCCCCACATGTCTCCCTGGAAAATCTGCAGCCACTGATGGGACACATTTTAAGTGATGACCATTTCAAATGCTTGATTTTTTTGTTTTTCTTTTTTGTAGAGACAGAGTCTCACCTTATTGCCCTCAGTAGAGCGCCGTGGCGTCACACAGCTCACAGCAACCTCCAGCTCTTGGGCTTAGGCGATTCTCTTGCCTCAGCCTCCTGAGTAGCTGGGACCACAGGCACCCGCCACAACGCCCAGCTATTTTTCTGTTTTGCAGTTCAGCCAAGGCCAGATTTGAACCCGCCACCTTCGGTACATGGGGCCAGTGCCCTACTCAATGAGCCACAGGCGCTGCCCTCAAATGCTTGATTTTGATCGTTCCATTATTTTTAAAAACATGTAGAAAAATTCTTTCACCAAGTATTTTTTAAATTAATCCAAAGTTTTTCTTTTTAGTTCATTTACCGTAGGAGGGAAGAATCAGGGCAGAAAGTTGTTCCACTTGTATATCAGGAAGCAAAGGTCCCTGATGCTGACCACCAGGGTGAGGAGAGAGACCCCGGGGGTGTCGGCTTCCTTGCTCTGCAGGGCACAACACAAATTCAGAAGTAAAGTAACATTTTAATAGAATAGCATTCCTATAATAGTACATGTTGCTAGCCTATCACGTGATTAATTTAGACTATAATTACTATGTGATTGCATAGAGTTACAGATCATTTATCAACACAAAAAATAGATATATATTTTAAAAGGAAAATTTATTTTTTTCTACTTAGAATCCCATTACACACATTTATAAAATGAACTACAAACTTCACTTTAGAATTTTAAAACGTCCAATTGCCATACAGAGACACAAGAACTTAAATATTCCCACTGGTACATTTAAACATAGAAGGCATTATATTTTCTAACTTATGTCAAATTGCACCTACTAAGCAGGACAACCAGTGACTCTGATGAGTCACACTGTGCCTATGGGTGCTTGTGATGTCTGTCATCAAGCCCAGCAAACGTCAAGCACCTGCAGTAGCCTCGCCCTGTGTCTTGCCCACAAGGCAGAGGGGCGGCCCCAGGTGTGCCAGGAGCTCCCGGCCAGTTAGGGGCAGGGTCAGCACACCCCACTCAGGCAGGCCCTGCATGTCCCAGTGCTCCAATGCACTTGCCAGTGTCCCTGAGAAAAACCACCAGTTCCCGGTACCTGAAGAAACCTGGTTGAAAGTAATAACCAACACGGTGGTGATTTCACTGTTAGCTGTCATGTCTCCTCTCCTCCAGCCTGAAGGAGGCGTCCTACAGATGACCAAAACCCAGAAAGATGCCTTACTATTATTATTATTTTTATTAGTAAATCATAGATGTGTACATTAGTGCCATCCAGGGGTAGGTACAATGTGCTGGTTTCATATACAATCTGAACTATTTTCATCAAACTGATTAACATAGCCTTCATGAATTTTCTTAGTTATTGTATGAAGACATTTATATTTTACATTTAGTAAGGTTCGCCTGTACCCATCTAAGATGCACGGTGGGTGTGGCCCCACCAATTACCGTCCCTCCCCCCATCCTCCCCCTTCCCCTCCCCTCCCTTGCCCCTTTCCCCATTTCTTGTGCTATAACTGGGTTTTAGCCTTCATAGGAAACCTATAGATTAGCTTCATAGTAGGGCTGAATACATTGGATACTTTTTCTTCCATTCTTGAGATACTTTGCTAAGAAGAATATGTTCCAGCTCCATCCATGTAAACATGAAAGAGCAGAAAGATGCTTTAAATATCCACATTTTTACCCAGAGCTGGAGTCTCCTTGTACTGGGAAGAATTTTAAGAAGCAGGTAAGGCTGAAGACAGCATGCTCCCTAGCAAGGAGCTTTGCTAAAATTCCTAAGAAAGAAAATTTCATGAGCCATTTTAATATTGCCAAGGTGCGCGCTCACCCTGATCTGTGTTTGTTAGGAAGGAAGACGGAGCCGCACATCACGGTGTCCTTAGTTACACGCTGTTTCCCACCATGGCTGCTTCGATTTCTAGTGATCACAGCTGAGGTTAATACCGGGACTGTGCCTATGAGGAATCCTGGGTGACTCTGCACCTGGAGCAGGTGGGCATGGGGACAAGTGCGTGGAGGTGGCTCACGAGGCTGGTGTGGACACTGGCTAGCTGGTTTTGCCCCCCGGACCATGAATTGCTGCCTCCCCCTCCCCCAACGAACTCTGTGGGTCCCTGTGCTTCAGGTGTGGCTGTGCCCCTGCTCCACAAGTGCCACCAGGATCAGGCCTGGCCCGTCAGCACGCTGGGAGAGTCCTACGTCTGGGCTGGCTCATGAGAAGACACAGTCCTCAGGCAGTTCCACCTCCTGAGAGCCACAGGGATCATTCAGTGACGAGCCACCACAGTCAGCTCACCTGGTGGCCATGTGGGGGGCTGCCTCGCCGTCCTCCCTCCTCTCTGTCCCCCCTTACCCCAACTCCCTCCAGAAACCAGCATGGTACCATTGGGTGGAAAAACTGGGGCCTGGAAAGAGGGCATGTTAGCAGGGCAGACCTGCCCCATGGAAGGCCTTCTACCTTCAGCTGATGAGGGGTCCCCTGGGAGGAGCTGGGTGCCAGGTGCCAAGGGGCCATGTGATCAGGAGAGGCACTGCCTCTCGGGGAGAGGAGCATCCGTGCACCCTCAGGTCGAGGGCAGCCCAGATCTTGTCTGTGGGTGGTCCTCACTGCCCCTACCCCAGCCGGGTGCTGAGAGCACCAGAGCCCTCCATGTCCACACTGGCCACTGGTGCCTTCCATCAATGTTCAGTTGTAGACACGCATTACAAGTCACTTAGGATATAGATGAACATGGAAAGACAAGCTGGGGTTTGCAGCCAGCAGCCTCTCCCACGGCACAGTCCTTGTCAGAGGGCATTAGAGAGTCTCCAAAGCCCGGGTCATGGAGGGACCTCTCGCTTCATTTAAACCTGAGCCTCCGCATTAAGAGAAGTGACCAGGCTGAAGGGAAATGGCCTTTCCCACAGGAGGCACCTGGCTGGGCACTCACATGTTGGAACACGGCGGGGATTAAACCCAATAAAAACAGAAACACAAAGCCAAGGTTCACGCAGCAGCGTGATTCTCCCTGGTGGCTACACGGAGGGGCCATTGACCTTAGTGCAAAGCACTTTCAGAAAGGACTTTGCCTGTGGACAGTGAAGTGGATTTGCAGACCGTGACCCCAGAGCCCATCATGCCAGGACATTCCCTCCCCAGGTGGGCGGGGTCCCTGGGCTGAGGGGACCTCTGGTGCACGTGAGCACCGGGGGCACCAAACGTGTCCCGCGAGTAGTCGACATACTGACCAGGAGAACTCCCTCTTCAGCCACGCCCGCTGGGAGCTGGGGAACTTGGGGTTCCAGAATCCTCTCCCCTCAAGGGTAAGCCTGTCTCTACAGTGACATTTCTTGAGGAGACGTCCTTTTCACCCTCTAAAGTGACAGAGATGGAACGACACCCACTCTCAGGCACAGGGCAGGGTGGTGACCCATCTGTCACAGAAGGACTGGGCGCCCCTGGTGTCTCTGCTGCTGCTCCAAGTTCAGTGACTCCTGTGGGGTGAACACAGCTGACGACATAGGGACTTAGCCTGAACCGAAGCGCGATCTCCAGGACTTCCTGGGTGTGACATGCACTAAAGCAAGTTCGAAGTGAAGCCCGCAAGTGAGAGGCCTTCTCCTGGACGCGGAGTCCAGTTTAGAAACCGAGTGATGAACATGTGATCACGCCACAGAGCTGCCTGGAACCCACAGAGAGTTCCTGGGGGCGGGAGGGCTCATCTTTCTCCACTTTCTCCTCAGCAGAGTGGCAGGAAACAGCTGGCCAGAATTTCTGAGTGCCTTACGGAAGAGAATTCAGATTTGGTGATTAAATAGAAAAAGACTAATATTCCTTGGTGGGTTTCCTGAAGGAAGGCCATCCTGGAAGGCCAGGTCCTCGCTAAGCCTGCGTGGGAGACGCAGGGCTGAGGACAGCGTGTCTGATCACAGGGTTGCTGCCCTGTGCTTCTCACGTGTGTCCAAGAACATTTATTAGACTGACTCAGAGGTCGATGCTGTTTCACACCAGGACTTCTCTCTGCAGAACCTCTTGGTGGGGAGGAGGCTGCCACACACCCACCGCACAGGCTCCTGCCCTGTCCCAGGTCCAGCTGGAAAAGTCCCTCCCCAACCTGGAACCATCGGCAAATCCTTGTTTGCTCTCCCAGGCCTCAGAGTTAAGAGAGAAACTGCGATTTGTGGGTACAGAATGTGATTTAAGCTGGGCACAGTGGCTCTGGCCTGTAATCCCAGCACTCTGGGAGGCAGAGTGGATGGACTGCTTGAGCTCAGGAGTTGGAGACCTTGATCAAGAGCAAGACCCCATCTCTAAAAAACAGCCAGGTGTTGTGGTGGGCGCCTGTAATCTCAGTTACTTAGGAGGCTGAGACAGTAGGATCTCTTGAGCCCAAAAGTTTGAGGTTGCTGTGAGCTATGATGCCACAGGACTCTATCGAGGGTGACAAAGTGATACACTGTCTTAAAAAAATAAATAAACAAAATAAAAAGAATGTGATTTAACTGGTTCTAAGCTCATCCAGAAGTGAAAATCCACAAAGTCTCAGTGAGCATGTTTTGATGAAGTTAAATTGAAAAAAACAAGACACAGGAAGCATTTTCTGGAAATGCACCCCCAAGGGTCAGCCCGAGAGACACCAGAGAAGACTTTGGAAGGTTCTGGGGCCTGCGGCCAGCCCTCCTATAGCTTACCCCACACAGGGTCGAGAAGGTCAAGGCCGTTTTCATCATTAGTAAAGTGGTTGTGAGGAATTACTGCCAGAAATTTAGAACACTGCTGATGAAACAGAATCATAGCCTATACTCTCAGGGAGGGTTGGGATAACAACACTGGCTTTTCTCATACAAACAGGGCATCTGGTTGCTTTTCCTGTAAAGAGCTTTCGCCCTGAATTTATGAAACTGAAACCCCACTTGCCTTGCTGCCATCACCCTGCTAGCCTGTGAGAGGCACTTTTAAATACCTGTCAATATATTCCGTGACTCCCAAGGCCAGGAGAAACAGTTTGTCCATGAGGAAAGTGCACCTTTCTCCAGCATAACACAACGAGTGAGCACTCAGAGGTGGCAAGTCGTCTCCCTGACTGCAGAGGACTCTTCACAACAGCATCATGAAAATGCTGCCATCTGGAAAAAACGAAAAAATTCTCAAGGAGTGAAAGAGCTGGGATTTGGGCTTAGAGTGCACAGCAGGACGGCAACTCTCTGTGCTGCTATGGACTGCAGGTGGGGCAGCACCTCTGGGCCACGAGCTCCCCCCAGCTTTGTGGCAGCCACTATGGCCTCAGAGGAGTCACACCATCTCAGGTCCAGACTCTGGAACACGTGAACAGCATTTCAATTCTGCTTGCTGGCCCCCTCAGGTCGGGGCGTTCACGAGTTGGCTTTTGTAAGGTGTCTTGAACCGTCTGGGTAAAAGTCTCGGCAGCCTGGAATCACACTCCTCTTGTTACAGACCGACCACACAAAGAGCAGACGTGGGCACCTGAGTCTAGAGAACACGACAGGCCACCCTCCACTGTTAAGCTCCACATCCTGTGGCGCTCCTGTTAAAATTCATCCGTCCTGCCCCTAGGGACACACTCAGGCACCCCGGGCCCAGCTGTGATGTGGGAGCCAGCACCCCACCACGGTGTCCTCCGCTCCCAGCAGTGGAAGTCCTCCCTCGGGGAGCACGTGCGGGCGACCCTCAGCGTTACGGAGCCGTTGTCCGTGTCTGTCCTTCCCGCCCTGCCGTGTGAGCACACTGCACGGTTGTCCTGTTCTCACATACTCACGTCTTCTCAGATTAGAAGTTGCTTAGCAAATACACATTTCACGTGTGCTTTTGAAATACTGGGTCTAACAACTTTCCTTCAGAATATACAGCAGCTGGGCCCACACCCAGAGGGCAGCCACCCGGCACGAGATGGACATGTCCTCCCCTGGGATGTTGGATTCCAGCCGAGAAAAGCTCCCTGACAATCAGCTGATGGCCAGAGGACTGTCCCAGAGGCCCAGAACATTCCAGCGAGATGTCCAGCTTTGCCAGGACAAGCTACCATGGAGAGGCCAGTGAAGAGGACAACGAGATCACACGTCCAGGGTTGGACAGGGGACACCTCAATCAAAATGCACTCACCCTCACTCACTCTGCCAGAAGCCACTTGCTCGCTTATCTTCAAGCCACACCTTTTTTATATTTGTCCTAAATCAAAGATTCCGTCTGTATTCCAACACTGGAGATGTGTGTCCACTGCAGCTGTAAAACGGCTCAACAGCTCTCAACGCTTGGCGGGGACGGCTGAAAGGAGGCATCCCGCGTCCCACAGGGGCCCTGAAACGCTCCCCACACCTGTGGCTGGAAAGAACATGCCACACTGCTGACTGGTGGTGACTGACAGTCCCAAAATATTCCTGAAGTGCACGGTCAGCTTGATAGGGCTTGTTTAAAGTAATGCACATGTGATTCCGCCTCCAAAATCAGACGGTGTCGGCAAGAAAGAACCTGGAGTGATGTGCCTGTGTGTGCAATTGGGGAAGCCTTGCAGTGTCTCTGGGAGCGAGCACCTTGGCCGTGTGTGTGTGTGTGTGTGTGTGTATGGGTGTTCACACACGTGTGCATGTGCAACTAGCAGGCAAAGACATTGTGTATGGGATTTAAGGTAACTTGAACTAACACGGGGCTGGGGAAGCCAGAGACGTGTGATAGGGGTGCTTGTCCGGGCCGTCCTCCAGCTCACCAAAGTCTGGCTGGGTCCTGCCCCCCTGAGTCGCCGGAGGGTAGAAGGGCTGAGGGGAGGTTTGTGAAAAGCTCAGCTGCATATTTCATCCCCCCTCAGACTTTCACTCATTCCCAGAGATGTAAACTCCATGGAGGAGGGAAACAGACACAGATAGTAGATGTAACAGGTTTATAAAATCAAACGACTAGATCTCAAAAGGAAGGAGCCATAGAAGAAGGGTTTCTATAGAACCCCCCAAGGCTTCAGATTCAGGAAGAACAAAGAGAGAGGCACTTCCTACAGTACATCTGCTGAGCCCAGGCTGAGCTCAAGGGACATCCGTCCCATCCGGTGGCGTCTGTCCTGAACGCATCCTGAGGCCTGGCAAAGGGTGGTGGCCCACACTGGTCTGATAGTTAGTGGAGACCGGGACGCTCACCAGCACTGTTGTCACTACGTTTTGCCGTGGCAGTTGTTTGGGATAGCGCAATTTGCATGTTTTTGTAAATACTAATATGCTTTTCTTGTAAATTTGCCCTGAAATAATTTAAGGAAAACAGCATATGATAGCAGCTCTACTTAATCAGGAATGACATTCCGCCATCCCGTCCGTGGAGATAAAATCCATTCTGCATTTGGAGCAGTCTGTCCATTATATTTCACCATATTTTTACACAAATCTGAGAGGCCTGGTGGGCATGGACTAAGACAACTCCCAAATGTGAGACATGGGCCGTCCACAGCCTGGGTGGGGCTGCTGGGTCTGGTCCATGCTCATAGGACAGTCAGGCGGAGGGGAGCTGGGGTGAAGACTGCCAAGAGCACAGGTCACAGGCATCGGGAAACCAGGTGGCAGGGGAGGCTCTGGGTGAAGACTTAGTGAGCCCTTGCAGGAGCGTGGAGTCTGCGTCTGGCCAGTGGGCAATCCAGGGCCCATTCCTTACCCTTGGCTGCTGTGGGCACGTGGGAAGCCTCCGTTTACTCACCTGCAAAGTACAGACGACAGTCACTGTCATCTGGAGTATTGTGAAGATGAGACGAGGGACCCTTGGGCGTGGTGCCCAGGGTCAGCACCAAGCAGGTGCTGGAGCCGCCTTCAGAGACCCTGGGTCCTGGGCCCAGTCACTTGGAGCTCCAGCGCCCTCCTGTGTGGCGCGAGAAGAAAACGTCAAGCCAGGGAGACCTGGGCGTTTCTGACTGTTTAAATGAGATACGGTGACAGAGCTTGCAATGGAAACAACCCCTGCTAACCCGTAGCGAATCCCTCAACGGTTTTGTATCAACCCAGGCATGAATTAAATCTGATTAAAGCAACTCAGGCCAAGACCCCTCCCCAGGGTGAGCCCCAGGAGGTGCCCAACTTCTCTTCCAAATGCTGAAGGACACCGGGACTTCTTCAGCCCTCCCAGATGTCTGGAACTCACTGGCACTTGACCCAAGTCATGGGACACATGAGCTTTTTAGTTCTTAGACTGATTTGGGGTCACAAAATCCATGACCTGAGGAAGATAGCTGTGCCCATATGCTCCCCACTGCCCCTGGCGGCTGCCAACCGACCCAGTCTGGGTCTGGGGGCTCCTCCCCTGCACAGAGGCCCATGGCAGCTCTGGAGCAGAAGCCAAGCATAGTCCCCTGATGAATTTTCCATCCTTCACATCAACAACCAAACCACACCACCCCCACCCTGAGACGTTTCAAGTGTCCCTTAGTCCTCTCCCAGGCCCACAGGACATTAACTGAGTTGTGGTGCCAGTAAGGTCATAGCCACTAATTAAAGAAATGAAACATTGGGTTGAGAAGGAATTTTTAAATGCATTTGCCCATCTAGCTTCTTGTCCAAGCCACTCATCAAAATTAACAGCAGTTAGTATTAATAAAAATGGTTTAGAAGAGCACAAATATCTTTTTTACTCAATATTTTTTTTATTTCTCCCTCCCCTTTGTTTCAATATTTAGAAGCAGTTTTTATTGTTTTTATTTTTTAACTGGATTTTTATTAAATCATAACTTCACATTTATGGGGTAAAATATGTTGATTTGATATGCAAAGTGGAATGCTTCAATCAAACTGGTTACCATAATCATCACCTCACTTACTTATTTTTTGTGGTAAGACATTTGTAATATACTCTTAGTTGTTTTGAAATGTACCCTTGCACTGTGTACAAGAGGTGAGATCCCACAGAATACCCTCCCTCCACTCGCCCTCCCCTCCTTTCCCCTCCTTCCTTCTGCACTATCTTTGAGTTTAATCATTCGTATTAATGTATGATCTTATTTTGCTTTCATAATAGTATTGAGTACATTGGATACTTTTTCTCCATTCTTGTGATACTTTACTAAGAAGAATATCTTCCAACTCCATCCACGTAAACAAAAATGTAAAGTCTCCATCTTTTTATAGCTGCATAGTACTCCATGGTATACTGATGGCATTTGGGCCACTTCTATGACTTGGCGATTATGAATAGGGCACTGCAAATAAAACAAAAAGATAGCCTTCAGGATGGGAGATTTTTGCAGGTTATGATTCTGATAAAGGTCTGACAACTAGAATCTACAGAGGACTCAAAGTAATCAATAAAAAGAAAAAAACATCTCTTCATGGACAAGAGACTTGAACAGAAGCTTCTCTGAAGATGACAGGCAAATGACCTACAAACACATGAAAAAATGCTCATCATCTTTAATCATCAGAGAAATGCAAATCAAAACCACCTTGAGATATCACCTAACTCCAGTCAGATTAGCCCACATTTCAAAACTGCAGGTGGTGGTGTGGATGTGGCGAGAAGGGAACACTTGTACACTGCTGGTGGGACTGCAAACTAATACAGCCTTTTTGGAAAGAAGTGTGGTGAATCCTCAAGGAACCAAAAGTTGACCTGCTGTTTGATCCTGCAATTCCCTTACTAGGTATTTATCCAGATGAACAAAAATCATTTTACCACAAAGACACTGGCACCAGAATATTTATGGCACAAGGGTCTTTTTCTTCTCTGAGCCTCCTATCCAGTCTGAATGCCAGAATGTCTGTGTGCCAGGTAGCAGGAGCTGGGAAGAGGGCCTGGAATAGATACAGGCCTTCTAGGGAAGCCTGCATGTGCTTACCTGGGTGGACTCATGTTCATTCCTGTGTGTATATACACAGACATGCGCACCACACATATACATGCTTACACATACTTGCACACACATGCAGACATGCATACCAGCACGTACACACAAAGACATGTGCACCACATATACATGTGTACACACGAGTGCACACACTCAGACCTGTGCACGTCAACATGCACACACATATGCACAAGTATACACACACTGTTCCATGCACTTTTAAATCTTTGACATAACATACATGGAATACTTGTAAGCAGAATCTTCAACTTCACTGAAGGTGTTACCAACAGGCCATCATTTATTCCAAGGCAATAAAAGGCCTCCAAGTTCAAGGACGTCATAATTAAATTTGTTCCCTTCATACTGGTACCTAGCAGGGATCCAGTCACTCTCACAGAGGGTTTGCTGCCTGCCACTGACCCTCCACCTGGTTAATTAGCAGTGAGGGGCTCCCAGTGTCCTTATTTCTCCTCCCCTCCCACTCTCTGCTGGTACTTCCTAGCCTTCTGGTCTGCAAATATCTCAATCAGCTGATTGTGTTTCCAGAGCTTGTGATCATTGAACAAGTATTTAAAAAGGACATGTTTTTAAAATAAATTCTAATTATCTGCATCTAATTGAGACTTAGCTAAAAAGTATTTGAGGCCATTTCATAGGAAGAGGGCACAGATAATTTTGAGAGGTTTTGTGTGTTTCTTGCTAAGGAAAAGAACAGGGCATGCCCAGTGAGAACAGGTGTTAGGTTCTGAGATTGGGAGTGATGCTGTGAGGATACCCCTCATATTTGGAGTTCTGGGAGTGATGCTGTGAGTATCCTCCTGATATTCTGAGTTCTACCCTCCAGGCGAGGGTTCCTGGGATCCAGAGCAAGGCAGCTGTCCACATAGGGCCCCTGTGGCCAGCCAAAACAGGCCTCCTCTTCTGTCCACACAGGTCTGTAGTTGACTGTCCACAGAAGGCCCCAAGAGACAGCTATCCATGTGGGTCCCCCACAGCCATCCAACACAAGCTTCCTGCTCTGATTGTCTACACAGCCTCCTGCTCTGACTGTCTACAAAAAAAAAGAGGAATATTGAAAGGATGATTGTGGTCTCTGTGCTGAGAGGAGGTCTGTCTACTTCTCCTCTTACCACAGGGTGATGCTGGCTGAACATATGGCTCATCGCACCTCCATCCCCACCCACGAGAATTCCTTGATGAGTTGTGTGCTTCTTGCCCCAAGGTCTCCCTCCTGCATCCCCGAGCTCCAAAACATCTATGAAAAAAAGTTCCACTTCACGAGTATTAATGTGTTTCATCAGTATTAAGTTTTCCAGAGCTAGCAATTTCAGATAACCAACAAAACTTTTTGGAGTACGTGTGTCCAAAGCTTTGAGCAGGAGACACTCACAAGTGTGCATTGCCTCTTTGAAATGTCAATGAAAGGGCCTCCTGCATTGTGGTCAGCAATTCTGTTATTTATGTGTCTATGTATTTATGTTTGAATATTTATATGCCATTCATCTTTTATTGTGTTATATTTTTATTGTATTTGCCATTTCTCTCAGATATCTAAGACTTATTTCTGAAGTCAGGAAGGGATCTATTTTCATGATATGTAAAGTCAAACCACACAGGATGTACAACACAAAGAGTGAACCCCAACGTGACCATGGACTCTGGTTAGTAACACTGCATGACACTGGCTCATCACCGTGACAGCTGCACCAAAGGAATGCAAGAAGCCAGGAATGGGGGAAAGAAGGCCTATCTGGAGACACCTTGTTTTAACTATGCTGGTTTCTGTAAACCTAAAAAAAAAAAACGTCTATTTTAAAAAAGTCGAGCAGTGTGTATATGTGCTAAAACTATTTTCTCTATGATGTGAGCAAAATCTGGATTCCTGGGTATAAAGTTTGAAGAAAACCAAGTAGCTGATGTCCAAGAAACCTTTTGCCTCACCATGTCCAGGGTGAAACAGTGATTAGATGCTCGTGAGCAATTGTGGTGCTTGGAAGTTGTCTGAGATTTGAACTCAGCACTCGGAACACTTGCCTATAGCAACAGGTGCTTCTAAGTCCGCTGTGCTTCACTCAGGCTAAGCTGGGATGGAAAATGGAACCCCCCTCCCACATAGCGCTGCCTCCTTCCCTGCCTACCACCCGGACAGACCCTGCCACCCACCCAGCCCACACCCACCCATGCCCCTGGTGTCCCTGAAACCACCACCTCAGTCTCCCCCAGGCCTCTGGGCCACACACTGGCATTTAATCTTCCATACTTCAGTGGTGACCTGTCCTGGCCACGTGAGATGGGAAACACGGGGTCTGCCGGGCCCTAGTACGCTGACCCAGAGTTCACTCCCGGGATTGTCTGTACATGAGCTCTTCCCACTACCTTCCCCCTCCTTTCATCTCAGGGGTTAATTTTAAAAATGAAAACAATTCTTTATTTTTTAAGTTTTGATTTAAATTTTTGATATCTGTAAGCTATAATGTTCATCATTCCTTTAAATCTTAATAGGTAAATTTGTATAGTTTAGAAAAAATATTTTCTGAAAAACCATAATTTGTTTTTATTTCTTGTATTTAGTTTACTGTATGGTTTTTGATGCTAACATATTTAAATGTATGCTTTGAACACAGTCTTTAATTTTTTAGACCCCTATTATATTATTATTAATACTCTTAATAGTATTATTAATGCTATTATTAATATCCTGTGAACATCACGTTACTACAGGATAAAACTGACTCTGCTGAAAAAAACAAAAGAATTAGAACAGAAATATATAATTTATAAATTATGCAGCCTCTACTTCATTCGGTATCCAAACATTACCATGCCCAGAACACCAGACATGCATTCAATAATCATTGAACCTGGTCCCCTCCGACACGCTGGTGACATTTGTGCGAACCGTGCTGAGTACCCGTTTAATGCTTTTCTCATTTGCAGGTGTGTTTTCTGAGGTCAAGGACAGCGGGTGTTGCAGTAGGCGGTCTATGGGCTGCAGGTGCGCCTCGGCCTAGGCTCATTCCTGTGGTCAGTGTTCAGAATCACAGCCCCTGGGCCTCGTTCCCTGGGGGCAGACACCACCCAGGCTGCAGTGACACCAGGGCCAGCTTAACCCAACAGCCAGCGCAAGCCCTGAGGCCCTGGAGCCCAGAACTGCACCGGAGCTTCAGGGGCAGCTTCTGGTCACTTTAATACCCACGTGAGTAGAAACTGGAAAGTGAGCGTGAAAACTCCCTGCATCATTTACAGTATTTCTCCAGTGAGTCGGAAGCCTCCTTCATGCAGGCCAGCAGCACGTGCAGGTTGGCGAGAAAGGGAAGGGCCAGAAAGTCAGCAGGGCCAGCAGGGAGAGAGGACAAGTGACACTCTGCCCACATTGGTTTCTACACCTGCAGCTTCACTCAGAAGAGTACGGAAAGGTGGGGAGCCCCTTTGTTGGAGCCTGGGGCACACTGGAGGGCCTGGGCTTTGTGGGCAGGTCACTGGGGCCACTCAGAGAGTCCTGAGTGTCACCCTCCCCTTCCTAGCAGTAGCAGCCTCCAGAGCAGATCCCTGCATGTTCCGTAGATAGGAATGTGGACCAAACTGAGGAGTCTCGCTCGGGCTCAGGGCCGGCAGGAGCAGCAGTGCTCTGCTGAGGCTGCCAGGCCCAGATCCCAGGCAAACATGCTTTCCCAGGCTTCCTAACACTGACGTGAGGGAGGGCCTTCATCGTTCTTTACCCTCTACAGAGGCAGCCACCACTGGCTTTTCCTGGCCTTAGAGTAACAGCCAGACTAGGGACGCTTCTGGTCTGGGCACATCCCTGTGGCCCCAGCCTACATGTGGGGGGCCACTTGCGGCTTGTGCTGGGGAGGCAGAGAGCACAGGGGTGCACCTGAGCACAGTGCCTGCTTCCACTTAAAGACCAAGTCTGAGGAAGTTGTTTAGAATATAACTTGTTTGAGGCTCTATCTCCTGGCAAGGTCTATTTATCTTCTTTCCAAGCACAGGCTTAGCGCAGCCCCTTCTTTTATAAAACTGTCCAGTTGCACAGAAATTGTAAACACACTGTCTGCCTCCTCACCCCTCCCGCTCCCAGACCTCTTGGAGGAAGTAGGCTGGGCCCTCTCAGTAACTCTTGTTTATGTCTGGGCCCATTACCGCAAAGAACACTTTTATATGAGGGCTCAGAACCACACAATCATTATAAAACAAATTGTTTTCCACTGCTTGAGAGTCAGAGAGAATAATCCTGGAGCCGCCATGGTCCCCTATTTAAATAAACTAACGTCACTGCTGGGCCCTGAAGAGGCCTGTGCTTCCACCCCACCCCATCCGGGGCCCACTTGTCCTCCAGACCCAACGTCTCTGACTCCCAGCCCACGGGCTCTGCAGGCTGGTCCCAGGGCACCCTCTCCCCTGCTGTGCAGACCTGCAGTGTTCTGTTACCTGGGTGTCTGATTGCCGGGATGATGGGGCTGAGGCCCAGGCCACGTGTCCCCAGACCCTCTACAAGGCCCACCCTCCCCAGATCTTACTCCTACCTCCTCTCCATCCCTAGGGCCTCCCTCCCTCCCTCCACCTGGGCCTCAGTAAGTCCCATGCTCCAGTGACCCTGGCTGGCCACCCATGCTATGGGGCTCTGACAGACCCCTCTCCCAAGGCTGTGCACTGGAGGAGGGGGCCAAACTCCTGGCCCCTGAGGCACTGGAGAGGGAGGAGGCGGTAGACTGAGGCTCAAGAGCCCTTCTTATCCCCCAACCCGCCAGGTGGGGCTGTCACAGGAGGAGTCCCAGGGGAACCTGGAGCTGCCATCTTAGCTGCTGAGTCTGCTGTTTCCACTGGGGCTGACACCACCTCCAGGAAGCCTTCCAGCTAGGCTCTTATGGAGGAGCTTGGAGTTGGGGTGCTGCTCCGCAAGGTGACTCAACCGTGCTCTCAGCCTGTGCAATTCTGACTTCCAGTCATAAATTCCACAAAGCGGAGAGGGTCCTGGGGCCTGCCCCCCTCCCTGCCGGCCCGCCCCGCAGCCCAAAGCCCATTCCAGGGCCCTCCCAATGGCCCCTCCTTTTGTCCAAGGCTCGTCCTGGTCTGGGTTCCCGGCAGTGCCGCCCCGCGCACCTGGCACCTGGCTCCTCCTGGGGTCCGGGCGGCCGTGGCTCTTCCGCCCCGCGCCAGGCCCGGCGAGCGCCGCCCTCGACGAGGGTCCAGCGCGGGTGCCCAGCCGGCTGCGGTGTCCTCGGCAGCTTCCGGGAGGGTCGCTCTGTACTTTGAGAGCGGCAGAAAAGCAGCGCCTGCAGGGAAGAAACCGATGAAGGAGAAACGCGACAGGGAGCCAAAGGGCGGCTCGTGGCCGGCCACTGCAGGCCCCGGACAGGCGGAGGACACTCCCGCCTCAACCTCGCGGGAACAGCCCTGAGCTCCACAGCCACAGCGCTTTCGGTTTGCCGGCGCTCGCGGGCCGCTGGTTCCCAGCTAACCCCTCCCAGCCCCGGGAGGCTGAGCCTGTCCCCACAACCCAGCTGGGCGCAGGGGATGGGTACAGGGCATGGCCATGGGGTGGGAGAAGGCCAGGTCCGGCTGGAGGGGGAGCCTTGGTGGGGAGTCTACCAAGTGGGTCTGGGTGGGAGGAGCCCTTACTGAGCTCTGCCTGGGGTGCTCAGGAGAGCAGCTGGGGGACCCCTGATCAGGGACACGATGAGGGGCGACGGAGTGGGGCGAGCCAGAAGCCTGTGGGTTCTCAGCCGCATGTGTGGCTGCGGTCCCAGGAGGGAGCCTGGCTGTGGCATCCTCTGAGGTTCGGAAGGGTGGGGATCTCACCTCCCCTGGAGAGGACCCTGGTTCTAAAGAGGTGAGGAGAACGTCAGCTGGTGGCGGGACCTCAGTCCTGGCGTGGGGGCGCATCCTCCTTGGCCGGCTGACACCGGGGTCGCATCCCTGCCTGCCACCCCACAGCCCCTGCAGGTGCGCCTCGTTCCTGGCTCATTCTGTGTCCAGCCCTGTTTGACCTGCTGCTGCTGCAGCAGGGTCTGGTCTTTGCCTTTCAGGGCCTTCCTGTGACCAGTTAAGCCCCTCAGGGGCAGCAGGACAGAAAAGGGTCTTGGGGTGTCGGCTGAAGACCACCCTCCATCCCCAGGATCGTCTGGGGGCCGGCGCAAGTGGAAGAAAATGATAGTAGTTGCTCAGCAAAACACGCGTGTTTCGGACGATGGACCAAGGTGGGAGTTCAGAGCCCTGAAGGAACCTCTTCCCCTAAGAGTCCCCCAGGAAAGCAGGCGCTGGGGGGAAGCCCCGAAGAAGGTGCACGGGGCCCCAAGCCCGCGGGTCCAGGGCCTCGGGCACCTGCACCTGCCTCCGGGGCTGCTGGCACTCAGTGAGGTGGAGGGCGTCCCCGGTGACGGCGCTGCAGAGGAAACACCTGCAGCGGGACACCGAGACTCAGGCAGTATCTCTCCTCCCTCTCCCACTTCCCAGTACCGCCTAATCATGCCCACCTAGCCTGGTAACTTTCTTGCTATCCTTTAAGAATCAAGGCCCAACCACTCCTGCCCTCACCCCACCCCCTTACAGGAAGGCAGATGGGGAAAGCAGAGTACTAGAGACTCCAACCCGCGCTGGACGAAGGCACATCACCCATCCGCGGTGCAGGCCAAGTTGGCCCTGCAGGGCTAGAATCATTAAGGCCTAAAAACAAACGTTCTTCCCTAGCCCCCCTTACCCCAGTATGAAGGTGTCAGGAGTTAAGCCCTGAGATTTGCCCTTTCTCTTCATCTTGGAGAGAAGAGGCAAGAACTTCACCTTCCCCGGCCTAGGAGGCTACTTGAGCCGAGCCAGCAGGCAGCCACACTGGGATGGGCTGTATTTGTTCCAGCTGTGCTCTGTTTGTTTGTCATATTCCCCTTTTCCTCTGGAATCATTATTTATGGCAGAAAACAAAAGGTGGCCACTGGTGAAATGCCGCAGAGGAGGGTATTTTTGAGGAACAGGCGGATGAATATGAGTGTTTTCACTTAAAGGTCACCAAGATGACGGGGAGGGGAGGTTGGGTCTGATCAGCTCTTCCTTCAATTTATTACTCGAGAGCATTAACTAATTACCGGATCAGAGAAATGAAAAGACAAATATTCTTCAAAATAACCAAAGGTAATTATAACCCTGTTGTTGACACTAACGATTAATAATTGATCAGGAGTTACACACAATAAATTGTCAATTTATCTCCCTGCAAAAATGGGAGTGCTTGTGTGGCACTGAATTCTGTCTCTTCCCTGTCTGCACTGGAGGCAGCCCCAGACCTCACAGTCAATTCTTTAAGAATATTAGATTTGATTTGTTTTTAGCTCCATATGGAACAACGTAAAATTAGGACACCTTTTATAAAGACTTTTCTTTATTATCTTGAGGACAGTTTTAAACAAACAAACAACATTCTTCCTTTTTCCTTTTACCTGGGATTGCAAAAGGGCAGCCGCTATTTCATAACTCATCCTTTTTTATTGTATTACCTCCTAAATTATGTCCTCAATTTTTATCTTTCTTAGAAAGAGGGAGAACACCGCCCTCAGGCATCCCTATTCTCTGCGAAGAGGGTGGAGAGGACAGAGGTGGCAGCCTAGACCGCGTTCCTCCTTTTGCAGAGGGAGCAGGTGAAGGGACAAAGTGAAGCAAACAAGTGGACCGATTGTTCCCTGAAACTGGAGTGAGAAGTGGTTTTTCTTCTGCCCATCACTGGCTGAGATCCAAGTGCATATTGTCCAGTGCGAGATTCTCAGCCTTCTAGCCAAGGCAAAGAGGAGGGCTAGTGAGTGCTTTCATTATGGCCAATAGAATCTAACATTCAGCAACTGGAAAATTATATTGTCATAGATTACTTCTCCTCATAATTAGCCTTTAAAATATCTGTAGGGATTTGTCACTTGCATAAAGGTTTGAAAATACATCAAAGGGACATGTTCCCCTTGCGATTTGTAGAAATTCAAATGATGTTAATCATAATATCCACATATCACAGGCAGTTGTGTATTGTTCCCAAGATAGCCTCTTGGGTTAACACATTTTAAAAATATTTAAAATGCTATTTTTGTAAAAGCAGTCTAAAAAACACGGATTTAATGGATGTATTTATATCCTTAATTTGTAGTTTAAATGAATGTTCCTTGGGATTTTCAATGCACTAAAGAAAATTATATAGTGATAATTTTTGTATAAGTTACTTAGAGCAAATGTTCTAATAATTCAATGTGTTATTTAAGTCTGAAAACGCTTGTCTCTGTCAGGACCATAAATTGGTTTGAAATGATTTTTTTTCAAATTGTTATCTAATTAATTGGGCTCTAATAGTGGTAGACTAATGTACACTTATTCTGTATCTTTTAAAAAACAAAGGCTCCACTTTACTTTTGGCCTCTTTAATGAATATTTCAATGTAATTGTAAATGACCCGAAAGCGCCCGAGCTGTGGAGGGCGGCTGTTTCATCTCCGCGTTTCGTCGCAGTAGTTCGCACCTCCTGGGTCTGCAGATAACTGATAAACGCTGGCATTGCAAAGGGCCTCCTGGAGACACCCCTGGCCCCCGGCACCCCCCATCTTCAGAACGCCCGCGGCGGCCGGGAGGGGTGCGGGCCAGGGCACCCCAGGATTCCAGGCTGTGCTCAGCCAGGCGGGGCCGCCCCCGGCCCCCTGCCCCGCCGCAGACAAAGGTGGATGGAGTTCTTTCCAAGTTTCAAAGGCAGTTGCTGGGCAGCTTTTGCAGAAACAATAACTCTTTTATTGGGAACAAATGTTGACATTTGACGGGCGCGGACGGCAGCGCCCGCGCCCGCCACCGGGCAAACGCCCCTGGTGCTCCCCGCAGCGCCCGGCCCCGGGGGCCCACCTGAGATTAAAACACGAATTCCGATAAATCAGCCCTGATGCAGCCCCGGGCGGCAGAGGGCAGAGGGGCTGTCCCGGACTGGTCACGCGGGCGCCGAGCCGAGGAGCCTGGAGCACTCGGGGCCTGCGGACCGCGGCGAAGTCGGGGCGAAGGCCCAGAAGCCCCAGGCGCAGCGCTCCGGGCTCCCGGCTGCTCAGTTTTGCCCACGGGTCCCTGACCTCGGTCAGCCACTGCAAAGATGGATCCTCTCTCGGGTGACTACGTGATTTTGTATTAACCTGTTTCTAAAACAAAAATAAAACGCAGAGCCCGATTAGCTGCCTCCATGCCTTGAGAAGAAAGTCTTCCTCGCTCCTTGGTTTCTCCAGCAGTGACCTTTCCCCGTGACCTGCTCTGAGAGGCGCCCATAAATTGCTCTGCGTTTCTTTACAAAGATCCCTCTAAACCCCTGCAGGTTTTCTGTTCTTAGTGTATTTTCAAACATCGAGTTCTGCAGAAAGAAATTCAGATCAGGAGACAGGGTGGGTAAGTTATGGAAATCTTTGATAATTTGTTGGGCATATAAACATCAAAGAACCCTCCTTAGCCTTGGCTAATCTCCTGAGCTGCTTTGAGTTTTCCGAATTGAAATGTGCAGTTCCTCCAAGAGAATAGGATAGGTGGGGGGGGGGGGGGGGCAGGGCGAGGGAACTGGGATCCATGTGCAGGTAAAACAATCCCCCCCCCAAAAAAGAGAGGCAGCTCCCACTCGGGCTTCAGTTCCTGAACACAGGAGCCATGATCAATTTGTGCCCGGATCTTCTTCTCCCATGCTGCCACCTCCCTAAGAGATGTATTGCTTTAAATGTGGTATCTTCATTAGAGCGCATGGTCTTTCAGTGTTCACTTTGTTATATATTGTTAACTTTCATACTTTTCACTGAAGTCTTCAAAATATTCAAGTTAGAATGTTACATATAACAGAGATATATTGCTGCCATGGGCATTTAATTCCCCGCTGATTTAGGAAATGTGGTTAATGTTAATAAAAGCAAAGTAGGTAGGACCATGATATTGCAATATAAAATGCTTCCCAGAGGGGAAAAATCATTATCTTTATGGAAATCTATGAAGGTTTTATGTCTAAAACCAAAACATGCAAACATACTCCAAGCTTACTCGTGCTTCTCCAGACTGCGAGTTTCTTTGCTTCCAGACACACAGCCACAGAGTGGCAGGTCTTACCGTGTGAAAAATCTTCCCTCTCCCCAGCATACAGCCCAGCCTCCAAAATTTCCATATGTATTACTAGAGGAGGCAGGAAAGAGAGAAAAATAGTCTCCACCCCAGAGATTGACTTTGTGTCTGACCTCCAAATTCTTAAGTGTTTAAAACCAACAAAATGCATGAGAAGTAATAGAAAACCCAAACCCAGGTCCACCACAATAGCTCCTCCCCACGGGCCTGGTTCTGCGTCCAGTTAACAGTCTCCTGGCTTGGCCCCAAGTATCTAAGATTACTTTCAAATACCCTTTCTAACAAGACCCCAGCAAGAGGCCACTAATTTCTATGGCACAAAAGCCACTGGAGAGAGATCCGTTTGTCAATATCAACTGGTCCAGCAATTTCCCATCCTCAGACACATCAGTCTATCGGAGCTGGCAGATGTTTAGACAAGATTTTATAAATTGTTCAATATCAGCCCATAATGAACCCCAACTGACCATTCCAAAGCAGCTAAAAGCATTGGAGACCTCCCCCACTGGGATCCAATAATGTGCTCACACTGCAACATTATTAATCATGGAATAAAATAGATGAACCTCTTGAAAAATAAGTGTATGATTGATTAAAGGGCAATCTAAGAAGCTATTATTCTTGTTTTATAACCGTAAGTTATATTCACTCAATTTATCTTTGGAGAGGAAATAAATGATTGTTCATTTCTTTTCTGAAATTATATTATATGGATATCCTTATAATTTTGCTGAAAATTAAAGTGACAGTTTTGCTGCTTTGCTTTATGATACTAATCAAAGGGAGTATGTTACTTGACTACAAATTTTAGACTTGTCCTATAATTAGAAAGTGAGTTACACAATAAAGAGGCCATAGTCTCAGGTTGTTTAAATGTTTCTTTCCCCTCAGGGTAAAGGTAACAGCCACTGGAAGGGAACTAGATTCCTCCCCTTGATCTTCACCTTGTGTTTAATGTGAGTTATATGAAAAGGAGAGGTAAGAGATTGTTCAATAATATGAATAATTATGCCAATTTGGTTAATTCAGGTTTTTAAAAAAAGTTATTTCCATCAGTACTTTATTGAGGGGGAGGGTAACTCTCCACTATCTATAGTATTCTCCAGTGTAGCTTATGGAGGAGATTCAATAAACCAGCATTTGAAATAAATATAAAATGCATAGGAGTATCAGATCATTTTATTTTGCTTAGTTTTAAAATTTTACACTAACAAGTAATTTGCATATTCAGAGCACAAAAAAATCTTAATTTTCTTGCAATACATTTGTATATAAATAATCTAGAACCACAGGTATCTCGCTACTGTGCATTTCTCTTTCATCCGCCTCTTTTTAAATAAGCATAAGAAATGAGAGTTTATTTCACACAGCTTTTCATTGGGAAGGGAAGGTCAGATCACCCGGAAGTTAGCATCCCCTGGGGCTCCATACCCAAAACTCTCTTCTAGGACAAATGAGCCCCAAACACCATATTATTGTAGACTAGTCTGTTTTTATTTACAATTTAAGATATAAATTAGTAAAGAATCCATGTTAAACAACCAACAAAGATTGTATAACCAGCAATGTTCAAATAAAAACCAGGCAGAATTTATTTACAAAAAGTTTAGATTCAATTGCAATACAACTTGCATAAATTACTAGAAGCTTTATATCATTATAAAAATAAATATCAAATTTGTTTCCACTTCTGAAGTACTCAAGTTCTTCAATCACGTTTTATTTTTCTACTGTGTACATCTTTTACAAATAAACTTTACAGTAAATCCTATCACACCTATAGAATATATACCGTGGCAATGAAGTGATCAATTCAAAATATCCTGAGAAAAACAGATTGTTTCCAAGAGTCACACATACATTGGGGGAGCTACACTATGCTGACAAGTCCACGTATGTCCAGAGACAGTCTGTCCGATTGCCATTGCTAGAGTCTGTGGGTGGACAGTGCTGGGCGCGTTCTTCTTGTTTACAGTGGCACAAGATGTGGTCCGGATTTGGAGATCTGGTTTTTGTATCTGTATATTTATGAGCATGGGAAGAGGGAATGGCCTGCTGACTTTTTTTTTTTTCCAAAGCAATTGTGACACCTACCTGTGGACCAAGGAAAAAACCAAATCATCCCAAATCCTTCAGTTCCACACTGACACCGTCATATTGTAAAATGAATGGATCTGAAATGCTTTCACCTCTCCCATCTTCTAGATCTGCGATTAGTAATTCTGTCTACTTGTAAAGCAACATTTTTTGAGTAAGTGCTGTGAGCCAGGACAACTTCAGAGTCCTGTCTGGTCGTGTGGCATGTTGGTGGGCAGGGCTGATACAAGACTAGCACTGCATGTGTCTCTTCCGTCTGACCCTATAAACATCATCTAGAACGTTGTAGATACCTTAAGTTTCAGTAGCACTAACTCATCAAAGCAGGTGTCTAATATGTGTCTAGTATAGTAAAACTGGTTCCAAATTGCATTCAAAGGCTCACATTTTAATAATCTATTTTTTCAAAGAGAAAAGAACAGCAGTGTTGTAATATGTATTCCAGTGAAAGGAAAGACTCTTCAAAGCAGAACTCGAGCCAGATAGAGAATCTATGAAACAGAACAGATACTCTCTCCCTTCAAGGAGAAAAAAAAAATAATAATAATAACACCAAAGAAGACTGAAATGTTCTATCTTCCAACCTCTTGGCAGGAGCAAGAAAAACAGATCAAGCACGTATACAGAGCATTCGGTGCGGAGCTCCGGGTCTGAGAGGACCAGGTGCCCACTTACTTGCATGGCTGTGCTGGCCCCTCTATAGGTAGGGCTGGACGCCCCCGCCAACCACGGTGCAGCCCTCACTGGCATCTGTGAGGGGAGGGGGCAGATCGTCAGAACCCAACCCCCAGCCGCATGCACCCACCACCCAGTTCAGAAACCTGACTGTCTCTGCCACCGCTATCTGAGACACATTTTGGTAACGGGCCCTAATTCTCATTTCCTTTCCCCTTTGAACTTTATCAGGCAGCCTGAATTACCAACGGAGGAGACAGAGAAAAGCCTTGAGAAATGAAAACCGGCTTTTATTTTCCGTTTTGCAGACAGAATGCCTCTGGGAGCAACTGGGAACGTCTTGTTTCCTTCTAGCCAAAGGCAGAAAAGAGGACCCAGCTGCGACTCGGCTTAGCATAGAGACACCAAAAGGGACCCCAGCGTCGTTCGACCAGCCAGGAGACAAGCTGTCATCTGCATTTCCGGGCTGTTTGTGCTTTCCAAAACTCTTTTAAAACAGCCATGATACTAACAACAGTAAAACTAATAGTAAATTGAACAAAAGGTAAACAATAACGGGGTGAGCCCGCAGAGAGGGCCCGGCCTCTCTGCTTCACCCTCGGCGCCTGGGGCTCACTCTGACCAGGGAGGAGCAGGATCTCTTTCCTGAGCTCCCCTACGCGGCTGGCTCTCACGGGCCTCTCCCGGCCATCCCAGGGGTCCCCCCCCGCCCCGCGGGACCCCGCGCAGCCTACCTCTCTTGGGCTCGTAGCCGCCGCCCGGGGGCCGGTAGTGGGGCTCGAGCGGGTGCGCGCCCGCCTTGCCCGCGTCGCTGGCGGCCTTGGGCGCCGCGTGCAGCGCCTCGCTGGGGGCCGCGGCCGCAGAGTTGTACCGCAGGAGCCCCTGGCCCTGCAGAGCGGCGTTCAAGTTCCCGTAGTTTGTGTAGTTGCCATAGAAGGGAGACGTGTAGTAAAGGTGGCGGCCAAGCAGCGGCGAGGCGGGGTAGGGCGAGCCGCCGGGCGGGGCCCCCGACGAGGCGGGCGCGGCGGCCGCGGGCAGCCCCGGAGGCCCGCAGCCCGGACCCAAGCTGGGCTGCTTGAGGTCCGAGGTGGCGATCTCGGCCAGCGACCACAGCTTGGGCTTGCTGGCGGGCGGCGGCGCGCCCGGCGACGTCCGGCTGCCCAGGGGCGTCTTGCAGCCGCCGCCCCCGCGGGGCGCAGCCTCGGGCTGCGGGCTCAGTAGCGGCGCCTCCACACCAGTGAGCGGAGACGAGGTCACCGGCTTGGGCGGCGCCAGGCCCCGCTCGCCGTCCTCTTCGTCGTCGTCGTCGTCCTCCAGGTCGTACTTGTCCTTGCACTCCGAGCCCGACTCGCACAGGGGGTCCCCGGGGCGGCACGGCAGCTTCTCCCCGTCCGACTCAGCTGAGCACGAGTGGTCCGTGAGCGAGTCGACATGCAGGCTGATCCCTGAGGGGCGCGGACATCGTCGGTGGGGTGGCGCGGCGGGGACAGTGCCGGCACCAGGAGCCCCCTCGGCCCCGCGACCTGGGCACCAGCCCTCCCCCGCTGATCCCTCGCCCCGCCCCAGACTTGTTAGGGAGAGCCTGACTTCTGGGGAGGCCCCAGGAATCACTCGGCCTAATCCCACTGGCCCCCGAGGGCTGGTGAGCTCCTGGGCCTGTGGGTGCAGACCCGAGGTGCGCCTGCCAGGGAAGTTCCCAGAGACCTGGCGCCAGCCGCGGCCGCTCACCTTCGTCCTCCGCGGAGGTCTCGTTGCCCTCCTGCCCCTTGTCCGGGCTCTCCTCCTTGCTCCTCGCAGCGTCGCCCTCATCCTCGTCCTCATCCTCACTTTTGTTTCTCGGGGCCCACGTCATCTTGTTCTCCTTCTTGAGGCGCCGGCGCGCGTTGGCGAACCAGGTGGACACCTGCGTGAGGGTCATCTTGGTGATGATGGCCAGCATGATCTTCTCGCCCTTGGTGGGGTAGGGGTTCTTGCGGTGCTCGTTGAGCCAGGCCTTGAGCGTGGCCGTGGCGTCGCGAGTGGCGTTCTTGCGGTACGCAGGGTCATTGAGCTGGTACGGGTAGGCCGCGCTGCCGTAGGGGTGGTAGCTGATGGCGCCGGTCATCCCGGTGGTGTGAGCGTCGTACGGGGCGCCCTGGAATCAACAACAGCCTGTGAGTGGGGCGCGGGGGCGAGGCAGGCAGGACCCTCCGCGGCCCGGCCACCGCCTTTCCCGCTGGGACACTCTGGCTTTCAAGCCGCGCTTCCCGCAGCTTAAGAGAAGGAACCGGGAAGCGTGATTTAGGGCTAGCTGTTGATGACAAAATGTACTTTAGTTTTATTCTCGATTTTCTAAAGTGAAATTTTCTATTTCACTTTTCTAAAATGACACGTCTTCCCCTAAACGTCCCAGAGAGGCGCGCACAGATGTACACAAACTGGCACGTGTGTGCACACAGGCCTACAGGTAGTTTCTTGATATCTAAATTTCTCTGGATGCTTCAAGGGCCGCTGCTTCCCCGACCTCCCTCTTCCCCGCCCTTATATAGTTAAAAAAAAAAAAAAAACACCCCAAGCCCCCACTCCGCCATTCACTGTTCTAAAGCTCAGCAAATCCAATTTGCAACTCAGAAGCCAGTCACCGTTTCGAATTCTTCAAATACGCGTTAATTAGCATTTTAATTCATCCTTTAACGTTTAAATTGGAGACATTTGCAGCCTTCACTTCGGTCACTGCTCCTCAGTCGCTGCCCTGAAATTCCACCGCGACCAGCAGTGGCCGAAATGGCCTCAATCGCCCCTAACGTGCTTAGGAGCCGCGCGGGCCGGGCCCAGCTGGACACCGTCCCGCGTGAGAGCCCCGGGCCCCGAGAGCAAGGGCAGCTCTCAACTCCAGGACTTAGAGGGTCAGACACCCGCAGACAGACGTTCTTTTGGAAAGCACGGTCAACGCGGCAGATTAAGGCCGAGGCCAGGGTGCCTAGGACTATACTCCGGCGCCTCAGCCGGATGCTCTGTTCCCTCCCCCAACTCCGTGACCCCGCTGCCCCAAGCCCCAGAAAACCAATTCGAACTACCCCAGAGGCCCCAGTGTCGACGCTCCTCTCGCCCCCAGCCCACGCGGGCGAGCCTTCGGCCCGGTCTGGACCCTCGGCAGGCTGTGATGCCTTAACCAGGGACAACCCAGGACAGTCGCCATCCCCGGCGGAGTCTCACTTTCCGGGGTTTTGTAGAAAATTATCCAGCAAGCCAAAGGGGCCCGCCCCGGGCTCAGGGACTTCTTCCCCTGCTGACCGCGCAGCCCGCCACCCTGGCCCCTTGATCCGCCTGCGGCGCAGCAGACCCAGCCGGCGGCTCCAGAGCCACCGCCAGCGCCACATTCCCCGCGGTTCCCGCTCACCGATCTCCACCCCGCTCGGCCCGCGCTCCGACCAGGGTCCCCACGTCCCGGTGTCCCGCGCCCCGCCCCCTGCACGGTTACCATGTAGGACGGGAAGCCGGCCGCCGCGGCGGCAGCGTCGGCGGAGTACTGCAGCGGGCTGCCGAAGCCGGTGGCTGCCTGTGCCGTGAAGGCCGCCGAGCCCGGGTAGGGGCTGAAAGCGGAGCCCGATGCCGAGCGCGCCAGCTCCTCACTGCGCGGCGCCGCCAGCGCCGACGCGCCGTACGCCGGGCACGAGTAGAGCGCCAGCGAGCCGGGCGCTTGGTACAGGTAGCCCTGCGGATAGGACATGGTGGGCGCGGGGCGCGGGGCCCGCGTCACGCCGAGCAGCGGGCTGGGCGCGCGGCGCCCTCCATCCACGCCCGGCCGGGGCGCGGCGCGGCGCGGCGGCGGGCACCCGGGCCGCGGGCCGAGGCAGGCCGGCCCGGGTACTAGCCTGGGCGGCCCGCGGGCTGGAGAACGGCGGGGCGGCGGCGGCAGCGCGGAGCCGGTGGGCGCAGCCGCGCGCCAGGCCGGCGGTCGGGGTTTGGGGGAGTCTGGAGTCGGGAGTGAGGAGTTGAGGAAGGAGCGCTCGAGTTTCCGAGGGACATTGGAACACGGAGCTGTCCGTCACGCGCTCATCTGCATATGCGTGTGCCCGCCCCTCCCCTGCTCCGCCCGCTCCAGCGGCCAGGCCGAGGCCGGGGGAGGGGCGGGAGCGGCGAGGGGCGGAGAAGGGAGGGCGGAGAAAGGGAGGCGGGCGCGAGGAAGGGACGCGAAGGCTTTTGTGGCGCAGCCGCCTCTCTCGCAGCTCCGGCCCCAGCCCGCGGCCCGCGGCCCTGCAGCCTAACCAGGCCGAGCTGCGTGCCCCGGCGCGCACCCCTCCTACCCGCGCTTACTCTGCTACGTCCCCCAACCCGGCTCCGCCACCTCGCCCTTACCACTTTCTTCTCCCCGCTGCCTTTCTTCAGCCCCTACTGCTCCGCCCGCACCCCCAGCTCCGCTGGCGCGGACTGGGCAGAGGCCGACCGCAGTCGGGCCAGGCCCGGTCCACTTGGGGTTACGCACGGCCCGAGTCTCTTCTCCACCCCGGCAGGCAGGCCAGCCTAGATGACTGAGCTCAGGAGTCACAGGGAAACAGGCAGGGGCAGGGTGGTGGCACCCGAGGCCTGGGTCGTCCTTGGGGAGAGGCGTGGGACTCTCACCCCACCTTCCTCATCTGCTCTGCCTCTTGGCTGGAGGCTCCCCGCGTGGCCTTGCCTCGGGCCGCCTGCGCCTGCCGTCCCACTCTGCCGAGCATGGACCAGATCCGGGGCGCCTCGGCTTCGAGCTGCCAGAAAGGCCCTGAGGTGAGATTTCTCCCCTAAGTCCGCAGCGGAGACCTCGGACCCTGAAATGTTAGGAGTTTTCCCTGCTGGGAACGTCTTGGCACACATCGCATGCTTCACTCGATTTGATGCCACCTTCCCCCATCCCGTAATAGAGTTTTATTTTATTTTGTTTTAATAAGTTGTCTCCTTTCGGATTTATGTTGACCAAACACTCTGGGAGATGACTGTTACCGGAGAAACCGCGTCTGGCAGGACATGAAGCCTCTCTGTCACCGCGGGAAGGGAGACCAGAGGGCAGCGGGCTGGTGGCACCAGGGCGGCCAGTATCACAGGGAGCTCAGGTACCGTGTGACTCAGGAGGTCCCTCACTGAGTTCAGAGGTGGGTGGTTAGCGACGGTCACTCAGGCCCCAGATCCCTCCACCCCACTCTCAGCCTGCCCCTCCACTCCTCCTCACCCAGCGGAAGAGGGTCACCTACGGGGGGCGCTCGGGGCTTGGAAAGGCCACAGGTGTGAGTTGGTCCAGGTGGGAGCCCCCACCCAACATCCGTCTCTTCCTGGAAGCCGTCTGGAGTAGGTGCAGTGGAGGTGGGGGAGTGCCGGGGCTGGGCGCTGGGCGGCAGCTCAGGCCTGCAGCTTGTACCCCTGTCCCTTGTGTCTGGGCGCTGCAGCCGTGGGGCGGCCTGTGGGATCCGAATACTCCGCGCTTCTGCGGCCTCTCGGCGTCTCGCTGGAGCTGGAGAAAGAGTGCTGGGTCGCCAGCCTGCTCGGGGAAGCAGGAGGCAGCTAAGGCCAGGCAGGCTGCGTTTGTTTTTCCCCAGGTGAGGAAACCAGTTGCAGACTGCAGCGTTGGGCTTGACCGCTGGAGTGTGGCTCCCGGTAAGTGCTCCCAGGCGCGGTACCCCGCCCTTACCAGCTCCCCCGAAAACCACACCCCCATCCTCTACACAGTACGGTATCCGTGGGTCATCTCAGTAGAGACACACACACTCGGGGTTGCTGTGAGGACCCAGTAGGGACGTTTCACGTGAGACCCACGTGGGACAGCCTGATGCAGTTCAGGGCAGTAATTTTACATCAGTGCTTGTAGAGTTGAAAGCGGGACAAGAGGAGGGAGAGAAGGAGAACCCAGAGGCCTGGTGGGGCAAGGTGCTGTCAGTGTCTGTGACATGTTTTGGTTTTCCTGGGGTGGGGGGTAGGGGGTTCCTCTGGGAAGAGGCATCCACGCGGCGCCTACACACTGGATAGGAAACAGACGCCTCCATCAGATTGTAGCCCTTTCGGTTCACCTCCGATCAGGTTAGCCTAAGTGAAAAAAATCAGATCTAATTCTTCCAGCGCGGGAAGAACGTCCTGAGTATTTCCATTTCTGAAGACCCTTCCTGCTGCCGGGTCATCAGCATTTGGGGCCTTTCTACCCCGTCGCCCCTGTCCCGCCTGACCTCCGCCAGGGGCACAGGAGAAAACAGGGAGTTTGTACAAATGTCCTCAGGTTGGAGCCCGACCCTGGGCTCTGGATGCACAACCGGACAAGTGCACTTGGAGGTTCCCCTTGGCGGGGGACTCTCCGGACCCGCCCGGTCCCGGCTCCGGGCTCGGCCTGTGGGTTTGAAGATGGCCTCTTGGCTTCCGAGTCCACTTCCCGCAGCAGGTTCACTCCCCCACTGAAATCTAAATTTTCCACGCTGCTGCTGCCTGGTACTAATAAAAGCCGTCTACCTTGCACTATTAAACAATCCAGTCGTACTACACGCCGTTTTTATTGGTAGTGACTGTAGCAAATTAAAATGCCTACGCAGAGATATTAAAACTCATGCTCTTCATTGTTATTGAAATGTATAAAACTCCAGTTTGCTTTAAAGCTCCCTGATTTCTTTTTCAAAAAATCACTTTTCCTTTTCTTAGGTTAAAGTTGACTTGGTCTTCTGGAAAAAAAAAAAAAAGAATCCATCAGGAAACGCCCCTGCAAGCGTGGCTGCTCCGCGCAGCGTTCCGGGTTTGCTCAGACTGGGAATGGGTCCCCGCGGAGGGCGGAGGCCCGGCTGGGAGCGGGCGCGGCGTCCGGAGAGCAGGGCCCTGGCTGTCCCGCGGAAAGGCAGAAAGCGGTGCGTGCGCTCGCGGAGCCGCCTGGTAGTGCACTTCGCTTCTGTGATTTTCGGTTGCCATCGGATCTGGAACCACAGCCCAGGCGAGCGGCGGAGAACCAGCAGCTGCTTTGGCAGCGGTTATGGGAGCGGTTAGCCAGGCAGGCAGTGTGCATTTGGAGGGGCACGGTGGATCCGCCCCTTTGCCCAGGTGTGGAGAGAGCGAGCGAAAGAGACTGTCTTGTTTTTGTTTCTTGTGCTCACAGCGGCCTAAGCACGTAGAAGCAGCCGGCGTGTACACGCCTGTCTCAGAGAACCCGGTTCTCCGGCGAGGCTGAGCGCAGGGAAGGGCAGACGCGCCTGCTTGGGTTCCAGGGTCTTCCCTAAGGCGGCGGGCAGAGAAGGCCTAGGAGCTTGCCAGAGAGGGTCGCCTCCCGGGGGGGTCTTTGGGTCCCCGGCAGGCGAAGCGACGCGGGCCCGAGTCGTGCGAGCGGGCTGCGAGGGGGCGCTGTGGGCCCGCCTGCCGCCTCTGTCCCAGCTCGGTGGCCCAGGCGCTGCCCCCGCGCCACCGACCGGCGACGGATGCCACGGCTCCTGGAGTGACCTACCTCTTCCCGCGTTGTTAATTCAGGGAAGAAGGAAGACAATGCCAGAGCACTTCAATAAACCCTTCGGGGCTCCTGACCATCTTATTCTGTGTCATTACTGGAGTTGGTGGAAAGATAGCTACCCTTTGGGTGTGTGTGTGTGTGTTTTGCGATTCAGATTAAATATGCACATTTGACAGGGGCTCCCTTTGGTGAAGTAACAGTCACTGTAAGTAGCATCAGTGAGCCAATTATTCCTATTGTAGCCACAACCAAGACCCCACTCCATCCCAGGGCCCCCTGGCCTGTGTGTGGAGAGCATTGCAGCAAGAAAAAAGTGAGGGGGAGCTGAGAAGCTTGGCTGTCCAATTTCCTTCCCCCCTTTTTTTTGTTTAAAGAAATGCTTCCTTATAAACTGTACACAATTTAAATAAAAGATGAAGCATAAATGTCTTTCAAACTTCGAGTATCGCTCTCAGGAGTCTGGATGCGCGGACTGAATTTCACAGATAATGTGCGTCTCCAGGCTCCGAACCCGCGTGTGCTGCCGAGACCTCCCTGGACCACGCCAGCAAAGCGAATGCCAGGGAGGCGGGGGCTCCTGGTGCTCCTGTCCTGAGATGAGCAGGGGTCTTCTAGAGTTTTACAAATGGCCTCAAGGCCTGGGCAGCCTGGGCAGAGGGGTGGGGAAGGCACTTTGGGAGGCAGGAACCAGCAGCCACTTGAGGCTGGGAGAGTCACGCTCCTGGGTCTGCACCCAGCGGGCGGTCTTTCTCTTTCTTTCTGCGTTCCCGGAAGGGAGAGTTTGGTTAACCTGCTCTTCTTCACCCAGCTGACCTGTTTGCAGCTCCAGACTCCTGCCAAGTATCCGAGGACACTGCTAACTTGAACCTTCGCGTGTCCTATAGTGGCAGTCAAACTCGCCAGCCTCTGATTGATGCTCCGCCTCCACAGTGCTTCCTGAAGTTTCTCTCAGACTCAGGGGCTGGACAACCCTAAATTTCTTCATTTTTTCAGCAGCTAAAAGACTCCCCTTTCAGGCCTCATGCCCTCGGGCTCCGCTGGTTTTCCCCTGGGCACCCTGCTGGCCCCTCTCCACCCCACCCCACCAGGCAGCACCTCTCCAGCCAGGCCTTGGGGCCCTGGCCTGGGGTCCTCTTTCGGGCCCCTGAGGGAGGCTGCCTGTGTCTCCTGCCAGGAAGGAGCTGTGCAGAAAGCCCCTGAGCCCGGGAGCACAGGAGAAGGATGCAGGCGAGCTGACGGTCGGAGTGCCTTTAAGGGATCCCGTGGAAGGATGCCCTCTTCGGATCAGTGGGGGGACCTGACTGCCTGCGTGCTTCATCAGGGGACGGCTCGGAAGCACAGGACTGCTCGCCAGCCAGCCCTGTCGCCCCTACCCGTGCACACCAGCCGGCCCACAGCCCCGCGTCCACGCGACTCTCGGAAGCTGTTCTGGGCAAGTGGAGTTGTCAGGTTTGTGTTTTAAAGCGTTTCTGCAAGACAGCTTTGAGAGCACGTAGCTCCTCCCGCCCCTCGGGCAGCTTCGCTGTGGCTTTGCATTCCTCCGTTTAAACAGCAGAGCGCACCTCCGGGCTGGCCTGACCGTGTGCGCGGTGTGCCTGGGAGGCCGCGGGACCGCAGAGGTCACTCCGGTCCGGCCAGAGCGGGCAGGACTCCTCGCTTGCAAGAAGACACTAGGAGCGCTGAAAGATTTCCTCCAGCCTTTTCGCAATTACTTTCTTCAAACAAGCAAGGCGGTGAAGAGGATTTGTCTGAGGCCGTGTTTAATGTTTTGCCAGCTCTGCATTCGTTTGTGTCCTGCACAGCTCACCCTGACCAGTGGTTCAGCAGCGTGTGGTCACCACACATTAACCCTTCCCCTCTCCAAGCTCCCCTGGCATCTTACAGCCCTGGATTGTGTAGGCAGGGGTGGCGGAGGTTTATCAGGGGTTTATTTGTTTGTTTGCTTGTTTTGTTTTCTTTTTTGTCCTGTTTTATTTTATTAGTATTATTTTTTGGCAGAGTCTCACTTTGTTGCCCTTGGTACAGTGCCATGGCATCATAGCTCACAGCAGCCTCAAACTCTTGGGCTCAAGTGATTCTCTTGCCTCAGCCTCTGAGTAGCTGGAACTACAGGCACCCGTCACAATGCCTGTTTTTCTTTTCTTTTCTTTTCTTTTCTTTTTAATTAAGTGACAGGTTTTGCTCTAGGTCAGGCTGGTGTCGAACTCATGAGCTCAGGCAATCCACCCACCTCAGCCTCCCAAATGCTAGGATTACAGGCGTGAGCCACCACACCCAGCCGGTTTGTTTTCTTTTCAAACACCCCAGGGAATGAAGAAAGAAAACAGTGGATAAATTGATGGTGTTGAATGTACAAATGTTTTGTTAGACACAACATAAGCCGCTGGCACCAGCAGGAAGAAAACGCTGTGCAGCAGAGATGTACGCAGAACCTGGGAGAATCTGTGGATGGGTGAAGATGTCCCAGTACGGAAATGGGTCTGGGATGTGAACAGACCCCCCACAAAGAGGACAGTCTAAGGGCTCAGTGTCCCTGGTGTGGGGGAACCCTAGACCAGGTTAGAGGGGAAGTCTGCCACTCAGACCCTTTGGGAAGCTCCAGAGAAGGCCTGGAGTGTGCAGACAGCAGAAGGCTCCCTCCCTGCACTGTGGTCTAAATTGCTGGGAAGAGACTTGGGAGACATTTGGCAGCATCTGAAAGTGCCGAGGTGTCTGGTCCTTCTCGCCCAGCACAAGACAGTCCTCTGAGTATTGTTCACAGTGGTGCAAGTCTGGAACCCCCCAAATGGTGATCACTGCAGGATCACTGCAGGGCTGAGGAAAGAATTAGCAGCGTATTTCACAGAACAGAATGTCCCCCCAGGGATGAAAGTGAATGAAATCACTCTACTTGTACCAGAAGGAATAAAAGTGCGAAGCCGGTGGGTAGGGGGTGTGGAAAGAGTATGCTGATGATGAAAGTTTAAAAAACCAATAGCAGTATTTTAACAGGGATGGGGGATATAACAACAACATGGAGACAAAGGCCTCCTGTCTGTTTCAGGCCTGAATATCTTTGAAGCAGGGTGGCGTTTAGCTTTATTAGTATGTCTTATTTCTAAAAGGTATATCAGAATTAGATGCAGCAAAATGTTAACAGTCAGTAGCTCAGAATGGCGGTTATGGGAGATTACAATGAGCTGCACTTCGGCATGATTTGACAATTCAGCTGAAAAGTAAGTGTTGCTTTTGAGAAAAAGCATCAAGAGCCCCAAAGTGTAATGTGCTAATTTGAGGCTATAACAACAGTAGCTTTCTTACAAGATTTTCTTATATCATTTTTACTCCTTAGTCTCCTTTTTCCTGTCTCCACCCCTCCCTTAACAATGGAAAGATATATTGGATATGCAGTTTATCTGTGGCATGTGTGGCCATGTGTACGCGTGTCTTCGTGACTGTTCTGAGCATGGCAGAGGCTGTGAGAGACAGGGGAGGGGAGAGGAGAGGCAAGGGGAGGCTGGGGGAGGCAGAGGAAAGCAGGAGAGAGGCAGGGGAGGCTAGGGGAGAATGGGGAGAGGAGAAAAGAGATAGGGGAGCTTTTGTTACACAGCAGGATTCCAGGCTTCTGGCAGGCCTTCCCCCTTCCTCTCCTCTGCTCACTCCAGAGTAGAGCTCAGGGTCTTTCTGGCCCTTAAGCTCCTTCCAGAAGCCGGCAGCTGCTCTGAGCTCTTTAGTACAGAGAAAGTCTCTGCACAGCGGGAGAGTTCTACTGTCCTTTGTCAATCAGTGGCAACAGTGGTCTCCATCGTTTATTCTGCCTTCAACCTGTTTCAGACCAGGTACAGCAAAAGTGCTATTTCCTGGGAACCACCACATTTCTAAAGGCTTCTCTTTTGCTGAGTTGGCTGACACCCCTAGAGAGCTGTCACCACCTGCCCCTACCACATGATGCCTGGCTCTCTGCTCTGGGCACCCTGACCAGTGCCCTTGCTGCCTGCAGCCAGGCTCTCTCCTGGCACTGACTTTACAGGATGCTTCCTCCTGTGAGGTCCTCATTTACCTCTCCCCTAGGAGAAGCAAAGGCCCAGGAGCTGCTGGCATGACGGTCCCCTGACTTCAGTGCCAAGCCAGACTCCACATGTGTCATGTTGTGGGCACTGGAAAAACTCTGCTGGAATGAGTGCAGGAGCAGGTGGCTGCTCTGGGTTACTCACCTTTACTCTAAAAGGTGCAGGGGGTCATGAAGGAGGGAAAGGAGAGGCAACCACCTGCTCCCCGCCCCCACCAGTGTCTCTGGACCTCACCCTGGCTGCCCTCACCTGACATAGGTACATCTTACCACTCCTGCACAGCCTGGGCTCCCAAGCATAAAGCAAAATCAATTTTGGATCTTAAATTTTAGGGCCCAAAAGATGAGTGTATGCACGTTTAAAATAGCGTTTAGTTTTTAAAATAAATTCCTGAATTTTCAATAAGCCCAAAACCTTGCACTCCCAGAGGAAAGTGAGCCCGCATTTTTACTTTTCATTCCAAATGAACTGTGTGGTTCCTGGTAAACAGCAGGTTCTCAATAGTTGAATGAATAAATGAACTCATGATGACATTTGGAAAAAAAGAAACTTTAATAAAAGCAAACTAAACTCTGACAATATTTTCAGTAAAACAATTTTAGAGTGAGAAAGAGTTATAGAAATCTTATTTGAGAAGTAAGTTATATCCCAGCAAGTTTTTTGTAAACAAAGAGAAGTTTATTCTAAAATATATAAGAGGATGCATGGCCCTTAAAACTGCTAAAACCATGTCATGTTCAGAGCCCGTCAAGGGGTAAATGTAGTGCCAGGGCTGAGGAAGATGTGAGGTCCCCTGATGTAGAATATGCTCCTTTTAATGACTCAAAGGGAGACAAGTGGCGGGGGGGGGGCATATACTTCTGAAGGGTGAAGCCAGGAGTCACATTGTGTCACACTCCAAGGGGGTTTCCACACAAACAAAGAGGAAGGCAAAGGTGTCAGCTGCACTCATGGGTTATGGGCCACTCTCATGAGAAATGTCCTCACTGTTCTTTTAATTTAAGGGAGGCCAAGCAGAGAAGACAGTGAAGAGATTCTAGGGATAAGTAATTTAGCAGAATGTTTGTTTTAAAAGCACAGCTATTGTGTACAGAAGGATTTGTAAATCTATGAACAGAACTCTAAATAATTTTTATGAGGAATGAGGCCTGTAGGATGAAAGGCAAAATATTCACATTTAATCAATTCTGTACATTTTGACTTTTTTTACAATGAACATGTATTTGGTAATTTAAAAAGTTCACATACCAAACTTTGAATTGGGTGAATGCTGCAATGGGATGAGAAGAAGAATGGATTTTAGATTTGTTTTGAAATTTGTTTTACATTTGTTTATATTATATTGAAACTGCTGACTTTTCTAGAATGCTATATGATTCTCTGAGAAGAATATTCAGAATTAAGTGCTATATAAGGATATGGATATTAAGATGGGCTATCAGTTATATCCAAGGCAGACACACACATGCACTTCTAATTCACAGCTAACTTAAAGTGATTTTATTTATATTGCCTTCCCATAGATGCAGTGACCTGTTTTCATCACTAGCACATTAGTTTATTTGATTTATCTCAAAATATATACATATAGAAGTTTCAAATTTATAATGTTGACATTACTACTAACAATGAATTCCCTAAACATAATTATTTTCTAATCTTTGCAAAACTTTTTGTATCTACAAAATATCACAGATGGGATTTATATTCAAAGCACTGTGTTGGGACTAAATTGAAAACATCCTTTTTTATACATAGGTTTGGTTCTATCTATGTTCAACTGCAGGTGTTTCCTCTTTTTGACTTGCTCATATTTTTGCAAAATAATTTACCTGGTTTAAAAGCCATAAAAGGTATGCTCAGAAAATTTCTGGTCCCTTCCTTCTTTCTGGCTTGTGGTCTCTCCACTCCTTTCCCTCGGCTTCCAGAAAGATTCCTGGTATTTCTCTTTGCAAACGTAAGCTCACACATGCATGCATGCATGAAAATTAACAAATTCTTTCCATTTTTTCTTAGATAAAAGATGCTCTGTCATAAAGACTCAGCTACACCTTGGCAGTTTTCTGAATAATAAGTCCTAGAGAACCTTCACATTAGTTTACAGACATTTTCCTCACTTGTTCAAAACTGTTTCAGTGAAGTTCACTTTAGGGGTGCGCTGTAGTTACCCAGCCAGACCCTCTGTGGGACATTTGCACAGTTTGTAATCTGTTGCCCTCATCAACACTGCGCTGTTACGTGTGAGCTTCCTCACCTGTCATCCGTGTGGAGGCACAGCTTCGGCATTGCAGGCCCACAGGGTGAATAAATGTGTGATTTTTTTCTAAGGATGCGAAATTTCCATTCTATTTGGTAGTCCAAATATTGGTGTAAGAGACTACACATTTCTTCACAGGCTAGCTGATATAGGCTGCTTAAAGAAATTTGGGATTTTTCTAATCAGATATGTAAAAAATGACATCTCATTGTAGTATTTTAGTAGGCTTATGGAGAAATTGTTCACATACAGTTAAACTCACTGACCATAAGTGTGCAGCTTGGTGAGTTTTGGCACCACCCACACACTCCTTGAATCAATTTCTGCCTTTCACCCAGGCCACCAACAATGTGCTCTGTGTCTGTCTCTTGCGTTTTCAAGAGATCACGTAAAGAGGATCAGACAGGCTGTTCCGGTGAGGCTGGTGTGCCTGAGATTCACACGCAGTGTTGTCTGAACTAGTAGCTCACCAGCTCCTTCCTCTGTGTTGCTAAGATTCCCCTGCCGGCATGTGCCACATTTTATTCACCCATTCACCAGGGGATGGGCTGTTGTGTTGTTTCCGCAAGTGTGTGTTTGTGCAGAGACAGGCTCTTGCTATGTTTCCCTGACTGGTCTAGAATTCTTTGACTTGTCAAAGTGCTGGGATTATAGGTGTGAGTCACAGTCCTGGCCATAGTTTGTCCATTTTAAAGGCTGTTCTGAAAAAAATGCTGAACATTGGCGTACAAGTCTTTCTGTGAACAAGTTTTCATTTATCTTGAGTAGATCCCTAGACGTGGAATTGCTGGGTCATATATTTATATTTGAAATATTAATGTATATTTAAGTTTTAAACAAGTTATCAAATTGATGCCCAAAGTGGCTGTACATTTGGCATCTTCCCCAGCACAACGTGAGGGCTGTAGCTACTCCACACTCCTACCATCGCTGGGCACTGTCGGCCTTTTCAGCTCTCGTCATCCTAGTAGGTGTGATGTCCCCTCTAACTGTGTCCTTGCTGATTCGGCATCACTCTGTGTGCCTCCATTCCCCACAAGCCCAGTTAGATTACCTGGATTTCCTTATTTTCTGTAAACTCGACACTAACAGAGGCATTACAGACCCGAGGGGAGCCTGTGCCTCCCAGGTCTAGCCTGTTCTTCGAGGGAGCAAAGTCTTGGCTGAGGGCACGTCCTTCACTTGTAAACCAACCCCAGTTCTGTACTGCCACCCCTTTGTCTAGCTCTCACTTCTCAAGCCAGTATTTCCTCTGCTCTCAATCATCCCAGGGCCAGAGACCAGGACCAGCTGGCGACCATCCCTACAGCCCGGAGCCCTGGCATTCTTCAATGGTCAACCCTGAAATGTCCATGTCTTCGCCATGGAGAGCCCAGTGCAGGCTGTGACCTCCGGGCTTCAACGGCTTCTGCAGCCCTGCCTGGCGGGTTTGCGCTGTTTCCTCAGGAATGTAGGCAATAAATTCCTCTTGAAATGGCATCAGCCTTTCTGTGTCACCACCTCCATGAACTGAAGTTCCCGTGGGTACATTTCAGAACAACGTATCTCTTTGTGGTTTAATTGAAAACTTTCTAAGTAACAGAGATGAGGGTCATCTTTTCAAATGCCTGCTGGCCGCAGGTGTAACTTCTTCTTTGAGTATCTGTTCAACTCCTTCGGCCATTTAGAAAATGTGTTACTTTTCTTCTACTTATTCCCTTATAAGAGATTTTACATATGGTGGTCACAGACCTTTTTCAGGTACATGTTTTGCAAATATTTTCTCTCAATCTATGGTTTGCCTTTGCAAACTTTTAACTTTATTAATAGAGTTTTTCAGCAGATAAAATATTCAATTTTTAAAAACTCTCATCTGTAAGAATGATTTTTTTGCTTGTGGTATGTGTATCTGTGTGTGTCTACGGGTGTGTGCACATTTCCCTTTAAGAAGTATTTGCCTAATCCAAGGTCATACACATTTTCTCCCCTTTTGGAATTTTTTATGGCTTAACTGTTACCATTTTAATCTATTACTGTTCATTTGGGAAAATTTTGTTTATGGTGTATGTTAAGAGTCAACGTTCATTTTTCCCTATTTGGTATCAATTATTGAAGACTATATTTTCTCATGGAATTATTTTGGCACCTTTGCCAAAGAATCAGTTGGCCATTTTACCATGAGTCTCTTTCCACCCTCTCAATGCTGTGCCCCTGACGTTTATGTCGCTCCTTAAACCAACAGCAGATTGTTCTGTCTATTACTTCTTTGGAGTAAGTCTGAAATCATGGAGTATAATTCCTCCCATCTTGTATTATTATTATCATTTTTAAAAGTTGATTTGGAAGTTCTCAGTCCTTTGATTTACATCTAAGTTTTGAATTAGCTTCTTGACTGCTGGGATCTGATTGGAATTTAATTGACAATGCAGATCAATTTGTGAAGAAATACCCTCTTAAAAATATTAACTCAGTACCTAAACATAAAGCAACTTTTCTTCAGGTTTTTAATTTTTAATTTTTTTCTTTTTTTTGCTGTTTTTGGCTGGGGCTGGATTTGAACCCACCACCTCCGGCATATGGGGCCAGTGCCCTACTCCTTTAAGCCACAAGGCGCCGCTCTTAAATTTTTTTTTTTTCAGGAATGATTTGTCACTTTAACAAAATGTATAGATTTTAACCCATTTATTAAAGTTTTTCCTAAGTATTTTATTTATTTATTTATGCATTTCAATGGAAATGCATTTTTCCAAAATACTTTCAAGTTATGTATTGTGAATGTATAGAACTAGACCTGATTTTTATACATTGACTTCATGTTCTATAGCCTTGCTAATTTCAGTATTTAAATTAGCTTTTCCATAGATAAAGAAATTCTACACAAATTATTATGTCCTCTGTAAATCATTTTGTTTTTCCTTTTTCAATTTGTTTGGAAATTTCATTTTCTATATTTCCTGTACCAGCTGTAACTTTCAATGTTCCTTGCCTTGTCTTAACCTAATTAAGAAGTTCGGTCTTTCTTCACTAATTATAATGCTACCTCTGAGTCTTTTGGAGGTGTTCTTGTTCAGATGAAGAAGTTTTCCTCTATTCCTAGATTGCTGAGAGTTTTTTATCATGAATAAGGCTGTACATATTTTGAAATTATTTTTCTGCAACTACAAAGATAAACATGCTTTTTCTATTTAATTCTATTACCACAATGTGGTACATTCACTGATTTTCCAGTATTAAACCAACCTTGCATTACTGAGATTAACTCTACTTGGTCATGTTTAAATTATCATTTCACAAACCAATATTACTCATGAACATAGAAACAAAAATTGTCATATTAGTGAAATTGTCATATTTGTTGTATTCTGCATAAATGGGGTTTATCCCAGGAATTTGAGATTAATGTAACTTTGGAAAATCAAACTATGTAATTCACCACATGAACAGAATAAAAGAGCAAAAACATAATTATTTCAACAGATGCAAAGAAAACTTTTGACAAAATTTATAACTTCTTTATTAAGCATACTCAAAAAACTGAGCAGAATGAAAAATCGATCTAACAAAGGATGTCAGCAAAACATCTAAAACTAACACCTGAATTCTGAATTATTATTCCAAGTGTTTTTCAAGATCAGGAGCAAGGTAAGGATGTTCGCTTCTGTTCAACATTGTACTGGTGGACTTAGTTGTGTGATAAAGCAGGAAAAACATTTTAATTTTTAAAATTTCATTTACAATATTGTCAAAAATATTAAACTTACAGAAATAAATTAAATTACATACAACGTGCAAAGCCCTATGTGGAGAACTGTGGTACAGTGCTGAGACTTGTTAAGTGCTTGTAAATGGGATGAGACACATGGCATAGACTTGGTGTGTGCCCACAGTGTTACCCTTGTCCACCCCGCTTATTTCCCTTGGCCTCACTTCCTGTCCTTGATGCTAGCAATGATATTTTCCTTCTGGTATAGGGAGGCTGACTTTCACGTGGGATTTCATCTCCTGCTTTTTAAGAAAGCAGATCAGAAAGAAGGTCAGAGCCATCTTGAACCTGCTTTTTCTCAAGTGCCTTTAACTCAAAATAATCAATTTGCTAGAGTGGTGTATTTTTGCCCCACTCACTGGCACTAAGACATTTATGTGAAAGTGTCTGAAACTTGCTGAAGCTCAATTTCTTTTTTTCTTTGTCTTTCTTTCTTTCTTTCTTTCTTTTTTTTTTTTTTTTGAGACAGAGTCTCACTATGTCACCCTGGGTAGAGTGCCGTACTGCCACAGCTCACCACAACCTCAAACTCTTGGGCTTAAGGATTTCTCTTGCCTCTGGTTCCCAATTAGCTGGGACTACAGGCACCCACCACAAGGCCTGGCTATTTTTTTTTGGTTGCAGCTATCATTGCTGTTTAGCAGGCCTGGGCCAGGCTCGAACATGCCAGTCTCTGTGTAAGTGGCCAGCGCCCTACTCACTGAACCGCAGGCACAGAGCCTGAAGCTGTTTCTTCTTCCTTATATAGTTATTCACCTCACAGTGAGAGTTGTAAAATTTATAAGAGACCTATAAACCATTCCCAAATGTTAGTTGTTATCATTACGAAGGCTAGAACTTGGGTGGCGCCAGTAGCATAGTGGTTATGGCACCAACCACATGCACCAAGGGTGGTGGATTTGAGCCTGGCCTAGGCCAGCTAAACAGCAATGACAACTGCAAGAAAAAATAGCAGGGCATTGTGGCAGGCACGTGTAGTCCCAACTACTTGGGTGGGCTGAGGCAAGAGAATCGTTTAAGCCCAAAAGAGTTTGAGGTTGCTGTGAGCTGTGACGCCACAACATTCTACTGAGGGCAACATAGTGAGACTCTGTCTCAAAAAAAAAAAGGCTCGAACTTGCATTATATTTAGAGATGTCATATATTTCTACTAATTTCAGGATAAGGGTGTCTTACTGATGTCTGTCTGACTAACATAATACTGAATGTTCTCCATTCCCTTTATAAGCATGTGTATTGGTGTCCATCAGCAGGTTGAAGATTTGCAGCTAGGAAGACTCCTCTGTGGAATCCGTAGGTATTTCTGCTTCCACCAGTGTCTTCCAGTTCTCTTTGTTATTATAGTACGTCAGATAATAAAACATACAAACCTGTCAAATTTCAAAGGGAATAGAAAGAGTTATAATTTTGTGGAAAATAACTTGAAAGCTTCAGGAAAATTCAATGAAGTTGAGTGGCCATAACCAAAATTGCAGCTAAATTAAATGAAAGCAATATATTAAAGACCTTGGAAGATGAATTCTAGTCATAAAATCTAGAAGGATTCTGCACATTGATTTCAATTAAAGAAAACTAGAGATCATAGGTGATGTATTGGTGCATAGAATTGGCCTGGATTTTTCAAGAACTCCTTTTGGAGGAATCCAAATTTAAAAAGTCAAAGACTACCTTGAATATCAGAAGTTTAGTGAATGCATGTATGTTTATGTTTGAAATTACAACAAAATATTGAAGGCATATAAAGAAAAAGAGTTCATATTTTTAAGATATCCAATTCTTCCCAAATTGATATGTAGATTCAAAGAAATGCCAATAAAAATCTTAACTGGATTTTTTTTTTTTTTGTATAAATTGAGAAAGCAATTCTAAAATTTATGTGGAATGGCAACGGGCAAGAATAGTCAGAAAAATTTAAAGAAAGAACCAACCTGGAGAGCTTATGCCACCTGACTGCCAATTTATGGTAATGAAGACAGTTTAATATTAGTGAGAAGATACACATAGAATGGGACAGAATGGAGAGACCAGAAAGAAATGCACAGATACGTCATCAGTTAATTCTTGACATCGGTGTCCTGGTGCTAGAACAACTCAATATCCATCAGAAAAAGGTCAATTAATCACATCTCCTAACTCACATTCTATATGTAATTATTTTGAAATGGATCTTAGACCTAAAAGTAAAAGGGAAAACATAGAAAAAACACAGGAATAAAGCTTCACAAGTTTGAGGTATAAAAATATTTTTTAGATTGTAGAAAAACAAGACTATCCGTAAGAAAAAGGGATAAATTGGACTTCAAAAAATTCTGTTTAAAGACAAAGACAATAAAATGAAAAGACAAGGTATAGTGTGCATATGTATATTAAATTATTACATAGAATAATATAGTATAATGTATGGCATAGTTTGTACATAGTTTATAATATGACAATCATATACCATTGTTTAATATTATCTTGTGTAATTTATAAGAGATTTGTATATATAAACCCATCTTACAATTAGACAACAAGCTTAATTAAACAATTTCGAAAGTCTTGCATAGATACTTCTCAAAAGAAGGTATATAAATTGTCTAAGAGCATAAAAAAAAAGGCTAATATCATCTATCATAAGGGAAGCCCAAATCTAAATCTCCATGACATTCTGAAGCACACCCGTCAAAATGTTTAAAATTAAAAAAAAAAATGTGACAGTAACAATTTTTGGAGCTACTGAGATTCTGAAGTATTGCTATATGGCTAGTGAAATTATGCTAGCACTTTGGAGAACTGTTTGGTTAGTTTAAAATTTAAGATATGCTTACCACTTGTTCAAAAGTGTCTTCTCCTAGGTATTTACTCAAGGGAAATGAAAACAAGGTCTTGCAAAAGGTTCTAGCCCAAATGTTTAAGGTAGCCTGTTACAATAGCACCAAACTGGAAACAACCCAAATGTTTACTGTGAACAAAACGATGTTTCTGAAAAGGAATTTAGGAGCAAGAGAATTTTTTCTAGGGAACAGCCTTTGTGGCAGCACTTCAGGGAACTAATAGAGGAAATCCCACCTGGGTTCCCAATCAGTTGCATTTATACAAATTAGTGATTCAAACTTGCTTTGTTCTGATTGGTTGATGCGTGTTGAGTTCTGCACCGTGGTTATAGCTGAACTTTGATTGGCCAATGCAGCTGAGCTGGGCGTGGTTGATGCACCTGCAGCCTGTTGGTGGGTTCGGGGATGTGAACAAACACAGTTAGCCGTCACAGAACCACAGTTAATCCGAGATGTGTTTTCTGGGAGCTCGTCGGTCAGCAAATGAGGTGTCTCCTCTAGCCAGCAAATGGCTGTTTGGCTCTGTTGTAAATTTAGGCCCAGTTATCCACAGGATTCATCTGGAGCGATTAGGTCTGTCAGGTTCACACTATCAATTTAATTGTTGGCTATTAAATGTGGTTTAAGTGGTCTATTGATAGACAGTAACATACAAAGTGAAATGGAAGGAACTACACACAGCGGGGACAAATCCCGAAAGCGTTGTGCTGAATGGAAGAAAATGGCTGCAGAAGAGTGTAGCTTTGTGGCCCTGTTTATACTGTGGTCTGGACCCGCTCTAGAGCCAACTGGTCACTCCTAACCAACCCACCCGAGGGTGCCTGACTGCAGGTGGGCAGGACTAAGAAGGGAGCAGCTGATGGGGAAATCGAAATATTTTATGTGCTAGCTGGGGTTGTGATTACCTGGATATGCTTACTTGTAAATACTTTCAAATTATACTTAATACCTGGGCTTTATAATGTATGCAAATAATGCCTCAATTAATAGAGCATATACTTACATTTTTACTGGAATTATAAATGAATGTTTAAAATACCCAATAAGGAGTTCCTATTTACATTATGGGACCTGGTTATAAAATCCTTGTCAAACTAGATGTTATCAATCATTTTTCTTTCCCAATCTGAGGGATGATACGTAATATTTTATTTATTCATTCTCCTTTGTTTCTGTTACATTTGAGGCTGGGCATCATTTCACATATTGATTTCATCAATTATTTTCCTGCTTCTGTGAATCACTTCCTCAGATCTTTTGTTCTTGTCTATTCAATTTTTAATCTTCTGCCATTAGTGATTGATCTTCACATTTTATGATATTAAGCCTTTTACATCTAAAGATATTCAGATTATTTTCCTCATGTTTTGGTCTTCCATATCAATTTAAAACCTTTTTTAGCTTAAATAAATTCTTGATTTTTAACATTGTAATTTGTTAGAGATTTATGTGTTGTGATCTTCTGGTTGACTAAAAACTTTTTTTTTTCTAAGAACCTGGAATAAAAAATACATATTTCTCTTATATCTTTTGGAATGTTAAAGTAACATTTTTTATTCATTTAGAATTTGCTTTTAATGGTGTAACAGTTATTAAATATATAACACATTTTCCCAAGCTACTAATTCATTTCTTTTACAAGTACTTGCTTGAGATAACCTTTTTTCCTAATAAATTTCCCCAATTGTGTGGGTCTTATCCAGTTTGTCTCCTTTTCTGATTTTGTTTTGTCAAAGTTATATATCTTCATATTTAAAGACTCATGGAGTTCCCTGGCAATCCCACCTTCCTCTCTGTTGAGTCCCAGGGTGAGGCAGCCACTGTCTGTCTCTGCTTTTTGGACGCGCTCCCCATGTGCACATCTATTGACTTCGGTCATCAAAGCACAGAGTAAGGCCCTCCAGCCCTTGTCTTTCTTAATGTATTCACTTCCTAACATGTTTATAATGGATTTTTGCTTAGATGAATATTTAGTGTTCTATTATTATGGTTGTGTAAATGTGAATATTATATTATTTGTAAGTGAGCCTGCAGTATGTTCTAAGTTAGTGGTTGTTTTGTTTTTTCATTTGCTTAGGTTTTTTACACCTATGGTTAATTCCAACCCAAGTCTAAACTCTGCCAACGGCCTCTCTCCTCAGTTACCAAATGCATCAGGGATCCCGCCCATTCCATCTCCTAACTTGCTCTGGCCAACATCCAGCACCAATGTCCTTCAACCTATGTGATTCCCTCCAAATCTCTCAAAATCCAGAGATTTCAGCCCAGTAGCCCATGTTGAAGCACATTCTTCCCCAGCTTCTTGAGATAGAAATCACCAGACATAAATTTGAAGCTTTTTAAAGTCTGAAAATATATTTTGTATTAAGGTGGAAATTTACTAGCTTATGGCAAGTTGGAGAAAGAATTCTCATACAGTGATTAGAATATTAAAAAAATGCAAAGTTTATTTTCAAAAGAAAAGAAAGAAAGGAAGGAAGAAAAGAAAGAAAAAAGAAGGAAGAAAGGGAAGGAGGTAGGGAGGGGAAGCGACAAAAGGGAGGGAGTGTCCATTGCACAGGAAGGAAGGCGTGAAAACGCCAGGCAGTTGAGGGACAGGGGAAGGGGCTGGTGTTTTAAAGGGCACACGTGACTTCTTTTTTCCCCTGATAACAAAAGCAGTGAATCAGTTGCAGATATTTTCTCTGGCTTATCTGAGTCCTTGGAGCCTGGTCTTGGAGAAAACTGAGGCAGGGAGTTAAAGTGGGGAGCTGCACCCCTACCATCCACTCAGGGCTCTTCAAGGCTGAGAAGACAAAGTCTTAGAACAAGTTAGGCCACAGGTGTTTTAATTAAAAAAACAAAGGAGGTAGTCATGTTGAGTTTTCTCCTCCCAGGGCCAACTGTGCACAATTAGTTCATTTGTTTTTTTGACACCTTGTTTTCCTCTGTTAGGCTTTTAGTAAGATCACTTTTTACTTATATTTTTCCTAGAAGTTTACTGATACTTAACAAAATTTTAGAATTAAAGACTGGAAATAATTTTCTTTCTGATTATTTTTTGAATGACTTTTTATTTTAAGATAATTTTAGGTTAATAGAAAAATTGTAAAAATCATCGAGTTCTATATACCCCTCCACCCAGACTCCACCATTGTTAATGTCGTACCTGAGACCTCTGTTACAGGAAGAAACCACCACTGGTGTGATACCTACATTCTCCGGATTTCACCCATCCTTTCTCTGTGTCTATTGAAGTAATTAGAGACATTTCTCCTTTAACCTGTTAATGAGTGTACAATGTAAATAAGTTAACTGATATTAAACTATCTTTATATTATAGAATAAAGACAATTTGGTCACAATATCTTTTGGGGGACATTTCTATATTTAATTTGATTACCATATTTAGAAATTTTTCAAATATTTTCTTTTGGGAGATTAGCTCATACACTTCTTTGTTTAAAATAAATTGGGACAGTTCTCTTTTACCTGTCTCTGGAAGCATTCATGTAAGACCAACACATTCTGTTTCTTAAATATTTCATAGAAATAGTTTGGGAACAGTTTGTTTCTAATGCTTCTTTTGTGAGAATGTGTTTTCAATTACTGATTTAATTTCTTACCTTATTATGATTTTCTAACCTACCTTTAGTTAGCACTTGTAATCTTTTCTCACATTTTATTTTCAGTACTAACGTTTATGTTTTAGTTGTCTTTACATGAACTACTTATATTGAATTGTTTAATAATTCTATTTTACAGACTTGGGCTTTTAACCAGACAGTTGGGCTATTTGTATGCTATGATTATCTTTACAGTTTGAATTTTTATTGTACTATTTTTAGCTGAATATTTGTATCAATTATCTATATATTTTCACCTTTCTTGCCATATATAGAATCAGTTATTTTTCTTTTATACTAGTTGTTTGGCATTACACAGTTGATTTTGATTTTTATAATAGTTAATATATTAAGACATGCACATTTAATTTAATGAAATATAAATTAATTCAATGAATATGCAGTATAATGATTTTAGAAGTCTGAGACAGTGATTAAACCCTCCTTATTTATACATTATATATTAAATATAAGCCTACATAATATAAAATATGCATTATATATTTTTGTTGTTTTAAATACACAAAAAATAGATTTTTCTTGTTGTTTTACATAGTGTATGACAAGTTACTTGTAGGTTTCTCTTTTTTCTTTATAGTTTAATCTTACTTTCTTTTTTCATCTTAGATATTCTTTGTGAGATAATTTTCTTCCTTTCTGGAGAGCAGTTTTTAAGAGTTCATTTAGTGAACTTTTATTGGTCTGTCATCCTTTTGCTGTTTTTCTAGAAATATCACTAGGTGTATAATCTGAGTCAATGATGGTTTTTTCCTCTAAGTCCTTGAAAACCTGTTCTATTGTTTTCCACACTCCATTATCAGTCATGAGGAATCAGCTGTCCATCTATCCTCATTCTTTTGCAGGTAATTGATCTTTTCTCAATGATTGCTTTAAGATCTTCTCTTCTGCAACTTTTAAGCTTTATTATGATGTTTGTATGTATAAAGGAAAATATTGAATTCATTAGCCTTCCTCATTCTGAGAAACCGTATCTATTTTTACTCAGGAATACAGTTCAGCCATTATCCTTTCAAATATTGCCTTACCTCTCGTTTTATCCTTGATATTTTTTGGAAGTTTAAGGAGATATGTTTTAGAACTTTTCTTTTTATCTTACATGTCTCTCTATGTAAGAAATTTCCTTCCTCTCTTTACACACACTGTTAGGGATATTTCCTTTTAGATCAATTTATCAGGCCTTCTTTCTATTTGTCACATATGCAGTGTAAGCCACTGAGTGAATTCATTTTAAAACATTTTTATAACTTTTTACTGACACACAGTAATTGTACATATTTGTGGGGTGCATATGATATTTTAGGTGTGCATATCATGTGTAATGATCAAGCCAGGGCATTCAGGGTAGTTATCACCTCGAACATGGATAGCATCCTTGTGTTGGGACATTTCAGCTCTTCTAGCTTTTTTGAATTATACAATATGTAGTTGTTAACTATAGCCACCATCAGGGTATTAATTTCAGTCATTGCGAGCCTCTATTTAGTTCTGTTCTGAGTCTACCTGTCCATTTTTTATGCCCTCTTATTCTTCTATTATATTCTGTGTTTCTTTTCTCATGTATCTGACATATTTATCTTCTGTTCTGTTACTCCTATAAGCTGTTGTCTCAATATCTGAAGACTTTCTGCGCCTGACCCTATAGTTCAAAATTTCTGCTGACTCACAATCCTGGCTATTTCCAGTGCTTTGTCTGTGTGTGTTGGAGACGCTGTTTCCTGTGTTCCTTGGCCTCTCCCACCTGTGCAGCATGGCTGACTTGGGGTGGGGTGGACAAGCTGCTCTTTTGTAGCTCTCTGACAGTTGGCCAGGATTTGATGTCCCTTTGGCCTTCCTCATTTGGAAGGGAATTGGAATAGGCATCAAGATCTGGTTCAGAAGTTTTTTGAATAAAACTCTGAAAGTTGAAACCTGAAGCATCTAACCCCAGGACAACCAAGTATTCTCTTGAAGCAGAACATAGCCTTCTCTCTTCTTCCTATATCAGGTGGAACTTCTAACTGAGGAATGGAGGGCATCCCACAAAGCCACTGGACACTTAGCAGTCTAGAGTCCTGCCTTGCCCATCTCCACCAAATGAATGGCTGGGTGCAGCTGCCACACTTCTTCTCAGCCCCTCACCATCCTTGGGTTACTTACCGGAAGAGGGAGCCTGGGGACACCCTATATAATAAGCTCTTTAGTCTCAAGGAAAAAAAAAAAAAGCCTGGACTTTGCCATTCCTTTGGTAGAAAGGAAGGTATGGTTTAATGTCTCAGGCCTTGTGTTTTTGAGGCTAATGCCCATGGAGTGGTTCTCCACATTCTACTGTCCATCTACAGTACATTATCTTTAACGTGGCTACTGGCAAACCCTTTCACATTTGCACATGTCCCCACATCAGAAGGTGCAGGCTGCTCCTCCTCTCCTTTGCCCTGTGTTGGCCTTATGCCTATGTGACCAGCAGAGCACAGCAGACTTGACCTTCATAGACTTCTGCTCCTGGGCTTTGTGTGAAACTGAGAGCCTCCTGCCACTCTCTTAGAGACCAGCTGACTTGTGATTAGGAAGTTCAGGCCAGAGCAGGGGATGGTGGACACCCACGCAGAGAGGGCCTGAGGGTGAGAGGATGCTGGGACATTCAACTGAGTTTTGGGTGAGTGCAGTCTCTTAAAAGACCCCTTTTGAACCCCTTGGTCAGTCAGCTCACAGAATCACAAGAAATAATAAAATTGTGTTGACTTACCCCAGTAAGTTTTGGGATGAGATATTACCCAGCAATGGGTCACTGTTATAATGACCTTGGGCAAATGACCCAACCTCTTTGAACTAAAGTTCATCTATAAAATGGGCCTAAAATTCTTGGAAGAATGTTCATTAAAAATAAAATAAAAAAATAAAGTAAATAAATTAAATGAAAAGCAAAAACTAGTGACCTACAAAAACAACTCATAAATGTACTTAGTGCATTTAAATCGAGCGCTCCATGAAGGGTTTCGGATGGGATGCGTCTCTTCCACGAGATTCCTCTACTTTGTGTTTTCTGAGTAGAGATTCTTCCTTTCTTTGGAGGGACAGTGTCATCATGTTGTAAGTGTTTCACTGCCCTCTTCTGAAGAGGATGGCAGCAGGTACTAGTTTACTGCTGCTTTCAGATATCATTTGTGAGGAAGAGCAGGTGGGCAGGAAGCACACTCTCTTGAGCCTGGCTCATCACGTGCACAGAAGCAAAGTTCTCTGTTCCCTCTGTCCCTGAGTAAGTCACCACCATGATACCAGATCCAACATGTAGCAGAAGGGGCAGAATGATAGGGCCTCACAGCTGGGACCTCGGACCAGGGTCAGTCTGGAATTAGCTGACCTGGAGAAAGCCCCCAGGCCTTATGATTGTCCTCTCCTCAGTCCAGGGCCACAGTGAATTGTAAACAAGTTGTCAATTGAAACCTGAGTTGTTGAAGTTGAGGGCCTTTCTTATCTCTTAAGTGTAGCTACTCTGCATCCCTGCTGGACCCAACCTGACTCCTTCAAGGAGTAAAGATGAGGCTTCAGAAAGGTGACTTGCTCAGGAAGCTGGATGCAGTGAGAGAAACTCCTAGAGACCTGGGGGCACCAGAGGTCTGCCCAGGGAATGTGGGTGCAGATCTCAGAGTCTCACGAGAGCAGAACTTGGCTTCCCCATGGTGGTATTAGGTTCTCATAGCTGATGTAAAAATGTCCACAAATGAGGAGGCTTAAAACAACAGAAAATCGTTGTTCACAGTTCTGGAGACCAGATGTTCAATGTCAAGATGCAAGTGGGACTCTGCAGCCTCTAATCCTTGCCTGAATCACCACCACCATGACCTGTCTCCACAGAGGGTGGAACTCACTACCTGGGAAGCAGCTTCTGGGTCTGGTGCTGCTCAGTCCTCTGTGCACACGGGAGACACAGAGCTCGGGGGTTCTGAGTACATCACCCACAGGAGAGCACCTGCTGGCGGCTTCCTGCAGCAGCTGGCCCGGGCAAGAGGACTCACAGGGACCCAGAGCAACAGTGACTCAGCTTAAGGGAAGAATGGATGGGGGTGGCCCTGAGGAAGTGGCAGCAGGGTGGGCCAGCCCTGTGGGACTTGACGTGCTCAGCTGTCTTTTCCTCAGCACCCCTGAACTCTGGGACCCTCCCTCCCACCAACATTTCCAGGGTCTTTTGCTGCCACACTCAGATCTCACCTGTCCCTGGCCTGGGGCTGTGTCCCCTGCTAAAGGGCAGGCATTTGGTCCCTCTCACTCTGGTGGCTGGGAGGGAGGGTGGGCTCTGTCCCAGCCTCCCTCCTTGGCTTTCTGTTTTCCTCTCTTTCCTAATCTCCTCTCTGAAGACACCAGTCACATTGCATTAGGACCTACCCCGAGGGCCTGTTTTAACATAATTACCTCTTACAGGGGCTGTCTCCAAGTACAGTCACATTCTGAGGCACTGGGAGTTAGGACATCAATACACAAATTTCAGAAAGGCACAGTTCAGCCCATGATGACCCCCTCCACCAGATTTGCCCAGAATTTTAACATTTTGTGTGTGTGTTTTGGTGGCCTCCTCCTGCAATTGCCTGGGCTGCTCACTGGCCCAGCTTCTGTCCTGCAGCCCTCGCCTGCAACCACTGGAATGTGCCCTGGGTCCATACACCTCAAAAGCAGGTGAGAGGTGCTCCCCAGCACAACTGGTCTTACCTGTTTCCACACCACATCTCCACCAGGGGATGGGACTCCCAGTCATTCCAGAGAAAGGCCAGTTCCTGAGGCCCTGTCCTGCTCAGCCCTGACACTGGCCCCCACCCCCTCAGCACCAGGGTCCAGGCAGCACAGACACCTGCTCTCCAGCCTCCATGGGGTCTCTGTGGCTCCCTGGCCTGGAGATGCAGGTGCCTTCCCGTGGAATAGTGGTGCCCTTTTCTCTGGCCTGGCCCCATGTGTCTCTCCTCCCAACTCCCCTCCCGTGTCACAAAGAGCAGCGTAACCATGGTTTTTACCTGCGGGTTTCTACCAACAGCCAAACCGTCAATCTTCAATTTCTTAAGAAGGTTTTGTGCTGACAAAGACAGATTCTTCTCTAAGAGGGACTCTTAGAGTCCCAGCTCTTAACTAATACATTCTATGTGACTGGAATGACAAACTTTCAGAACTGAAAACTAAATGTTTGTAAAATACATAGACCATCATTAAAAATACACATTTAACGTACAAAATTACACCACAATTTCTGAAATAAAAAATAGTGAAGCTACCACCGTATCATTAATTGACAAACAATGTCAAAGCGACGATGTGGACATTAAACAACATTAGAAAAAGCAGAGACAGAGCTTGAACTATCCCATGAATGAGGGTGGATGTGTTCGTGAAAATAAAGGTCACACAGAAACCATCCATTTCTGGCTCCTGTGTAAATAGGTCAAGTGTTTTTGGAGGCCATTTCTAAACATTTATCTAAATCTGAAACCTTCATAATCTCTGACACAGCAATTATGTTCCTGGAAATCTAAAATGCAGAAATACCCCTAGGAACATACAGAGGGTGTCCATTACCGCACATCTGCAGTGACCTAAATTGGAAACTACTTCACTTACTAGCGGGGAATTTCCATAAGTCGGGGGGCTTGACGAATGGAGTGAGTGACTTGGACCAGTGACCCACCTCCTCTGACTCACTGAACTCACCTGGGCCTGCCCTCCAGCAACTGCCAACCGACTGCAGAGCAGTGGTCCTCTCCAGCAGGTGGTCTCTAAGCGTCACACTACTGGGGCCTATACAGCTGAGTCCCCTACCACACAACGAATTATCCTGCCCCCAAAGCCAAAGTCACCCCACTCTGAAAAATGCTAGGGCAATGGACTCTACTGAGGCCCTGCAGTAACGGGCACTATGGCTTTCAGTGGATATACGGCTGCCTGGAATAAAGATTACGGTTGCCAGATTCCCAACAGATAGAAGAGCAGTCATGTGACGCCTGGCCAGTAGGGTGTGAGCAGGGGGCCAGGGCATTGCCCTCAGAGTGGACGGCACACAGACCTGCCCTGGAGCGCATTCATCCTGGGTGCAGCACCAATGCCAGCCTGGATACCCAGGGAGGTGCTGTCACTGCAGGGCGAAGGCACCCAAACCCAGTGCAGACATTAGGGTCCCAAGACTCAGGACTGAGCCTCATCCCCAGATTTGCCTGGGAAGGAGGATGAGTCCTTCGGCCACTGCTGTTCTGTCCTTGCATCTTTCATGGGTGAACCAACCCCAACAAAATGATTGGAGCTTGATACTTCATTTACATAAATTATACATGAGTATATTGTTCCTTCCTGGGAGCAATTTCTAGATTATTGATAAAGTTAAGGTTACCATGACTGCTGTAACAAATTACCACTATTTTGTTGACTTAAATAGCAATGTTTTCACTATAGTTCAGGATGCTAGAAGTCTCAAATTCCAGATCTAGGTGTTGGCAGGGCTGGCTCCCTCTGGGGGCACCAGGACAGGGACATTTGGCTCCTGTCTGCCCTGGTGAACAGGGGCTGCTGGCGATCCTTGGCATCCCACGGCCCATGGCTGCATCATTCCACTGCACTCCATTTCTACGAGTCCTCCTCTGCTCCCGTGTTCTCTTTAATCTCTTAAAAGGTCAACTATCACTGGGTTTGGGACTCATATGGATAACCCAGGATGACTTCATCCCAAGCTATTTAAGGTATGGGGTTAACATAGCCTGAAACAATTAAAGAGGTCTGAATATGCACGTGTGTGTACCTGCAGGCAGGTAAGGCCTGTGTATAAACGTGTGTGCCCTTCAACATGCATCTGTAGGTGCATAGGACGTGTACACATGAGCCTGGACCTCTCTGCCACTGCCTTACCTCTGATGAACAGAGTATGGAAGAAATAATGAGATGTTGTTTCTGAGATTAGATTTTGCAAGACTATGGTTTCTGTTTTGGCTGAGCTTTCTCTCATCAGGACCTCAGGTCATGGCGTGAGGGCAATTAGCTGCTACGGATTCCCATAGACTAGTGATCTGGGTCAAGGGGCCACCTTCTCAGTAGGTTCACATGGTGAGGTGAGAGCGAGTCCTGCCAACGGTCAGGTGAGTGGGCTTGGAAACCCGTCATCTGCCCTGTTGAATGTTCAAAACGAAGGCATATGCTCGAATTCTTCAGTTTTAACAATGAAAGGCAAAGTAGGCCAAGCATATGAGGCCAAGTATGGTATTCAGCTTTTCTACTTTCTTTCTGTTTAATCCTTTAGTTTCTGAGATTTAAGTTAATGCCTTTTATCATAAATGAGAATTTTTTACTTTATTTATGTTGCATGTTTTTAAGCTATCTTGTTATGTGCAGAAAAGTCATGGCTTGTTGGCACCTGTGGATCAGTCGGTAGGGCGCCGGCCCCATATACCGAGGGTGGCAGGTTCAAACCTGGCCCCAGTCAAACTGCAAAAACAACATAAAATAGCTGGGTGTTGTGGCAGGCGCCTGTAGTCCCAGCTACTTGGGAGGCTGAGGCAAGAGAATCACCTAAGCCCAGGAGTTGGAGGTTGCTGTGAGCTGTGATGCCACAGCACTCTACTGAGGGCCATAAAGTGAGAGTCTGTCTCTACAAAAAAGAAAAAAAAAAAAGTTATGGCTGCAATATTGCATTAGTGTATTTTACTTTCACCACACAGATGTCCAGTTTCACCACCTTTATTGTTTTCACTGTGAAATCTATTATAATTTATTCCACATCAATAACTCCAATGCTAGTTTTTTTATAAGCATATGATTGGCATCTTTTTCTATCCCACCCTTTTCACCCCTTATATGAATTTGTGTTTTGGTGTCTTTCTTCTACTGATATATAATTGGGTTTATAAAACCCAGCTTATAAGATTCTCTCTTTTATTACATGAGCAGAGCTCACTCTCATTTGTTGCAAGTATTGATCTGTTTTGTGTTTCTTTTCTGCCACATAATTTTTTCCTAGATATCATAGTTTTCTATTTGGTCCTTTTCCTCATAAATTTCACTGTTTTAAATGTTTTCTTAGCTACTTTCCAAACTCTAGTTATATTTAAAAATGTAATTTTTCCAAGCATAATTAGTAGGGTATAACTTTAAATGTGCTTGTTTAGAGGGATGCAAGTGCTATGAACCTTCATGGACCAGTCTTTGTGTGAAATATGTTTTCATTTCTCTTAGGCAAATCCCAAGGAGTGTAAACAAGCACAGGCCATTTGGTAAGTGTGTGCTCAAGTTTCTAAGAAACTTCCCACCTGCTTCCTCCCTGGACTGAGTTGTATTTGCTCCACATTCATACCAAATTTTGCTTTTATTTAGCTTTTAATTTCAGCTATTCTAGTGGATTTGCACTGATATTTTCTTGAGATTTTAATTTGTATTTCTCTTCTGGCATGGAAAATGTCTATTCATTGATAATATCAAGATACATAGTTTCTAAATGGTATGTTGAAATATTGTCAACATTTTAAAAACTTGGTTGTTTCGGCTCGGCACCTGTGGCTCAGTGGGCTAAGGTGCCAGCCACGTACACTTGAGCTAGTGGGTTCGAATCCAGCCTGGGCCGCCAAACAACAATGACTGCTGCAACCAAAAAATGGCCGGGCGTTGTGGTGGGCGCCTGTAGTCCCAGCTACTTGGGAGGCGGAGGCAGGAGACTCGTTTGAGCCTAGGAATTGGAGGTTGCCGTGAGCTGTGATGCCACAGCACTCTATCCAGGGTGACAGCTTGAGGCTCTGTCTCAAAAAAAAAAAAAAGCTTGGTTGTTTACATATTTATTGTTGACTTTAAGAATTCTTTGCATATTTTATATATTTTGGATACAGATCTTTGGTCTGATACAGGTATTGTGGATATTTCCCCTAATCTAAGGCACAATTTTTAATTTTATTAAAGTTTAGTTTATCAGTTTTTCTCACATCAGATTTCTGCTTTTTGCATTCTTTTATAGGCAGTCTTTGCCTGCCTCTATGTGACAAAGATTCGCTTCAATTACTTCTTTTAGAAATTTTATAGTTTTTTATTTAGTGTTATGGCTATGTAAAGTGTTTTCTTTTTGTGTTTGACATGTGAGTTTTGCTTGTTAGTTTTGTTTTTCTAACCATTGACATCCAGTTGAGCCTCCATAGTGGACACGTTCCTAAGTTGACCTGATTTTCCTCAACCAAACACGAACCACATGAATGTCAGTACAGTGGGCCTAGCTCCTTATGTTGACCACCTCCAGTTTGTTCCAGTCCCTGGGGTGGTCAACTTACAGAGGTTCTACTGTGTTTATTAAAATGATAATTCTTTCTCCATTACCTCTACTGGCCATCTTTATAGAAAATCAGTTGGACACCTAACACTGCATCTATGTTATTAATTTTGTTCCATCGATCCATTTGTCTATTTTTAAAGTTGATACTACACTGACTATTTCTGTAGCAAATGCTGAAATCACCCAGTGTAATTCCTTCACCTTTGGTGTTTTGTAACTGTTTTGTCTAATACAGATCTGCTGTATTTTCATCTAAGTTTTGGAATCAGCTTCTTGTTTTCTACTAAAATGCCTTTTGGGATTTTCATTTTGGTTACAATCAATCTTTCGGTTAATTGGGAAGAAATTGACATTATAACAATATTGAGTCATTTGCTCAATGAACATGTGATAGCTGGCCCTTTATTGAGGATTCTTTTGTTTTTCTCAGCAATATTCCATTGTCTCATTGTATAGGTTTGGCACATACCTCTGATACTTTTATTGCAATGTGATTAATATTGGGATGCCCTTCATAATGGACATTTAAAAATTGGCTTTCCAATTGCTCATGGGTAGCACTGAGTAATGTAATCAATTATTATATATTTATGTTTTATTATATGAACTTTCTAAATTCATTTAATTATAGCATCTTTTTAGATTTATTAGAATTTTTCTACATACGGAATTTTCACACACAGATATTGTTTTTTGTAAGTAAAATTGTTACTTACAAGTGAAGGAAATTGCCTTTTTTTCCCCATATGATTTTTGCTTTCCCTGTTCTTACCTTACTGCACAGGACAGTCCTCCTAGTACAGTGCTCACCAGAAGTGGTAGGGACCAAGCGCGTTGCCTTCTTCCTGACCCTGGGGAGGAAAGCATTCAGTTTTTAACCAGTAAATGTGCTGTTTACTGCAGGTCAACTGTAGATGGACTTTATTAATTTGAAGTTGCCCCCTTTTTCCTTTAGTTTGTTAAAGTTTTTAAACATGAATGAGTTTTGAATGATGAACACTGCCCCTTTGTCGGTTGAGGTAATCACCTAACTTTTCCCCTTTATTTCATTAATGTAGTTACTTATGTTGATTGATTTTTGAATGTTAAGTTCACCTTAAATTTGGGGGGTAAACTCCTGTCAGTCATAAAATATTTTGTTTTTATTGCAAAATTTGATTTGCTAATATTTTGTAAAGGAATTTACATTTTTCATGATGGGTATTCGTCTGTGGTTTTCTTTCCTTATAATACTTTTGTCTAATTTTGCTAACCTGGTATCAAGGTAGTTATGACCTTAAAAAATAAAAGTACTTTCCACCTCTATTTTATTTATTTATTTATTGTTCTTGTTGCATTTTGGCTGGGGCCAGGTTTGAACCCACCACCCTCTGTATAAAGGACCGGTGCCCTACTCACTGAGCCACAGGCACCACCCATCTACCTCTATTTTATGAAAAAAAAATTATTATTCATTTCTGAAATTGCTGATAAGATTTACTACTAAAGTCACATAAGCCTGGAATTTTTTTCTATGGGAAGCTTTTCAATTATAAATTTAATTTTTAGATAGATACAGAACTATTTTCTATTCTTTATTAATTCTGCTGTCTTTCAAAAACTTCTCCATTTTGTCTAAGTGGTTGAATATAGTGGGGGCCTGGGTCCCCACAACCTTTGGCAGGACCTGCACTGAGGGGAGGTGATGCAAGAAAAACCTCAGACTCCATTATCTCAGGGGAAATAACTGATGGGAACCTGTGAGAGATGGACACGAAGCCAGCGGCATCTCAAGGGCAGCATCTCAAGGGCAGCACCAGGCTGTTCTCCCATAGGTCTCTTTATTCAATCAAAACTGCTACATCAAGCTGACAGTATAACACATAAACTTAATTCAAATTATTCAAAGCGAGGTGCCTCAAGTAATCATTAACAATCAGAAGAAGGGAAATGAAGGAAGGGAAAATCATGCAGGATCACTGTGGGATTACAACTTACATGTCACATATTGGGGATAAACTTGCCTTCAGAGGTTTCCATCTAGGCCTGGGCAGGACACAGGAAGAGTAATCTTTGGTCACCAGGCATTCTGTTCTCAGCCACCAGCTAACAACCAGGCTGCTTGCAGCACCTGAAAAGGGGGACCCAGGATCCTAAACTGTGGTCAACAGTAACCCCAGAAACCTAGTCCCAGCGGCCAGACTTCCTGTGTGGACCCCAGGCTATTGCTAAACCTCTAGGGGTTTGAGGAACTTGGACTCTGGTCCTCAAGGCTTCCAGAAATGCCTGGCTTACACTACACTACAAACCTGACTCCCACAGAATATATCTGCATGAAGGTTTTTATAATCGTTTCTTACTATCTTTTTATTATTTCTAGAATCTGTGCTGATGTGCCCTAATAGATTCTTGATATTAGTAATTTACATCTTTTTTAAACATTTTTTCTTGGTTAGTAAACTAGAGGTATATGAATTTAACTACTATTTTCAAAGAAAGACATTTTGATTTCATTGATATTTTTTCTTGTTATTTCCCTATTTTTATGTAGCAATTTCTCCTCTACATTATTCTTCTCCTATTATTTTGGGTTTATTTTGACATTTTTGTGGTAGGGGCTTAGACTATTGAATTTAGATTTTTGTTATTTCCTTATATAAGCATTTCACGCTTTAAATTTTGTTTTAACACTGATTTATCCGAAGCCTGCAAAGTTTTATATGTTACATTTTCAGTTTTTATTTTTATTTAGTTTGAACTATTTTCTGATTTCCCTCTGTGTCCTGTCAGTCTTCTTTGACTCATAGGAATATGTAAACATACTTTTGCTTTATTTTCAGATACTTAGGACTTTCATGAATAAATTCTAATTATTTATTTCTAATTTAATGTCATCATTCCAGAGAATATATTCTGTAAAATTTCAGTTCTCTTAAATTTATTGAAACATATTTCATGGCCCATTACTTGGTTATATTAGGGAAGGTCCCAGGTTGACTGGAGAAGGTCTGGATTCTGCTCTTGGGAGGTGAATTTTTGATAAAGGTTAACTTATTCGAGTTTGTCCATGGTCTGGCTGGGTCTTCTGTGTCCTTACGGGTTTTCTGCCCACTCTTTATGTCAGTTGCTGAGAGAGGAGCATGATGTCACCACAGGTGCTTCTGGACATGTCTATTTCTCCTTTCCCTCAGTTTTTTGCCTCATACGTTTTAACACACACACTATTGGAAGCATACAACTTTAAGATTGTTAATCAACTTCTTAATTAACTCTTTTATTATTATAGAATGTCTTTCTATGTAACTTTCTTATAGAATATTTTTTTTTGTCCTGAAGTCTAATTTGTCTAATACTAAGATTGTCACTGCAGCTTTCTTATGATTAGTTTTGCACTGTATACTCTTTCCTATCATTTTATTTTAGCCTAGCTCTGTTTTTATATTTGAAGCTTATTTTTTATTGACAAGATATAGTTATATGGTGCTTTTCTGTCAAGTCTGATAATCTCTGTTTTTTAATTAATGTTTTTGTACCATTTATATTTAATGTAATAGTTGTTATGGTTTGATTTAAGTCAACCATATTGATGTCTGTCCAATATATATATTTTTTGCATTGTCCCTCTTTTGGATACCTCTTATTAGATTGAATTTGGGGGGGGTTATTTGACTTTATTTCTGTCATATAGTCTTATTCGTTGTACTTCTTAATTACATGTATTTTTAGTGGTCCATAAAATTTACAATATGTAATTTTACTTCAGTGAAATGTGCCTTTAAGTTATATTTCTTTACATACACAATGTAAGACTCTTAAAAGAGTCTGATTCCATTTCACACTGTTATGTATTTTATTTATACATATGATGTAAACAACATATTATATTGTTACTTTTTGTTTTAAAGGTCAATTATCTTTTAAAATGTTTTCAATAGTGAGAAAAACATTAATATATGCACATCTTTAACATTTCTGGAGCTTCTATTTCTTTTTATAAATTCACATTCTCAACTTGTATTGTTTAACTTCAGCATAAAGTTTCTTTGTATTAATATTGCTTTATTGTACATGTTTACTGGAGATAAATTATCTCAAATTTGCTTATTTAAAAAATTATTTTGCCTTATTTTTGAAATATTTCCTTAGATATAGAATTATAGGTTGACTTTTTATTCTTTGGAATACTTTATACATTTTTTAAAAAATGGGCTTTTTTCCTAAGGCAAGCATGAGACAAAGTTTATTGAGAAATAAAAAGATGGGTTTGCAGAATAAGAGCAACATTTAGGCTTACAGGGCAAGATATGTTCACCAAGGACAGCGAATGGGCCTCTATTGCCAGGACAAGTGGGTAAAGAGGCCAATCTCTGGGCTTTTATTGTTTCTCACAAGAAGTCTGTAATCATTGCTACGTTCGTCACCCTATGCACAATGATTACCCACCCGCTCACCCCTGACTGTATTGTATTTTTCTTTTTTTATATTTATCTGACCGGTCTTTGGAGAATTTCTTCCATCTGAGTATTCATAGTTTTCATCAGTCTGAAAAAATATTGGCTATAATTTATTCAAGTATATTTCTAATGCTTCCCCTCTTTTGGGGACTCCAAATGTATTTATATGAGTTGTGTGATACATGCATTTCCCACAGGTCCCTGAGTCTCTGGTCATTTTCCCCTGTCTGTGCTTTTTTTTTGGATGCAACATATCAGGTCTTTAAACCCCCCAACTTCATCTTCTGCACTGTGTAGCTCTGTATAATTCCTTTTGATGGCTCTATTATATTCCATGGCATGAAAGTAGAATATCACAATTGATTTGCCCACTTCCTTAATTAAGAGCACTGCATCATTCAATGTTTTATGCTTGCAATAATCCTGTAACCAACATTCATTTACATATATCCTTACTTAATCTTATTTTTATGAGATAGAGCCCCAGGTTCAGATCTTTGGATCAAAAGACGTTTTTATTTAATTTAAAAATTATGTAGCTGTCTAAATAATTTGTCTCAAATGTTTCTATTTGTTTATATGCACATAACTTACACAAAATAATTGATGTGCTAATTTAATACATTTTACTTTAGTGCAGTCGCTTTCTTTTCCTTCTTTGGTTGACTGTCCTCTCCATTTTTCCTCTGCCTTCCAGCAACACATGCCTTCTATGGCATTTAATCTGCTAAATGCATATAGCGATTTTCTTTTTTTATTTCGTATATTGACGGTTTTACCTCTAGAAGTTCTATTTGGTTCTTGGTAGATTTTTTATCAGGTATTGAGTGAGTAAAGATAACATAGAATAGTGTGCCTAATTACAAATCAATGACCTAAATGAAAAAAAAATCTACAAGAATTTGTTTATAATAACAACTATCTATTCTTTTGTAAAATGCATACTGAATTGCCCAGAGAGAGAAAGGTATAAAGCTATGTGTATTGCCTCTGATGTGCCAGAATATATGTGAATTATCTGGGGATGCTGGGTTATAAGACAGAGCTTCTCCAGCTCTGCCAGATGGAGCATCTGTACCGGGTAGGGAGAGGATGGTGACGATGCTGGTGATGACAGCTCCGAGAACACCGGGGGTGCTAGTATTTGATCACTGAATCAATTTTTTAAAGCATACATATAGTTTAATTTATATGTATTATTTCTGTATTATATGACAGCTCCGAGAACACCGGGGGTGCTAGTATTTGATCACTGAATTAATTTTTTAAAGCATACATATAGTTTAATTTATATGTATTATTTCTTCTAGGTTGTTTTAGCATTATATATTATTCTTATAATTGGTCCATTTTATACAAGATTTCAAATCTGCTTTAGGAAGCAATTTAGTCTAACCCATGCAGGACAGGAATTTACATGAGAGCACAGGTGTCTCCTGGGACTTGAGGGCACAGATGTAGCCAAACCTTAGGAAGGACCCAGAACTAGGCCCTGAAAAGCCCCAACCTCTGTTCTCACTCCCAGGTTCTGGTCCCTTTCTTTGCAGGAAGACTGTCCATTTCCATTCCTTAGTCCATGGTTTCTGGAGGAAACAAATTCACCCATTAAAGTTCCACCCAAACACCCAGATAGATTCCCAGGAGGGAGAGTGTGACCCTCCCTAGGTGAGAGTCTGAGATGGCAGGTGGCCGTGGGCACTGTGGCTGCTCTTCTGCAGGGCAATTCCTGTGGAAAAGGCACCAGGTTCCTTTCTATACTGCTTCCTGGGAAAATAGATTCCTAGTGCAGTTGGAACTACAAAGCGTGGTGAATTTAGTTAAGTTTGTATTCCTCAGAAGTATTAAGCTGAAAAATTTTTTTCCCATCTAACTTTATAGAGAAGTAAACTATAGCTTGAATTTAATAAACTCTGAATTAAAATCTAGATATTTATTAAGTTGCATTCAATATTACCGTTAGTTTAAATGGAAAAATGTTATCTAACACATAGAAATTTATCTTGTTTGGTATTCACTTGTTAAGTGCAAGTTAGTAATTGCTATTAGCCAGAGTAACTATCCTTTCCATAATGAACATTCACTACTAAATAATACTTACAAGAAATTATATTTACAAAAAAGAAGTAATGTATACATGTGACATTGTCCTGTTTCTCTTTATAAAAGTAAAATCTTGCACCTCTTAGCAGATCTTGTTGAAAAGAATAATTTATCTGATATAGATGAAAATTTTCAAAGATTAAATATCAGTCTCTTAACAACCGTAGAGATTTAAAGAGTTCACTTTCTTAGTCCCACTGAGAAGTGTGTTCCTGGAGGAGATGCAGCAGTGCCAGCCAGGGGCTCTGTGGGGGGTCAGGAGGTGCCAGCCCCAGCCCCACAGGACAGCACCTTGTGATGGGACCCCGGTGACCCTGGTGTAAGCCCACCTTCACTGTGGGCTCGGTATGAGAAGCTGTGGTTCAGGATTTGGGGTGGAGTTCAGTGGGCTTGTCTCGTAGGTAACTTTCTTCTGAAGAGTCCGTTTGAAATGCACTGTATGATTTGATATAGTTTTAGGCACCAGCAAAACTGATACTTCTGAGGATTGGTACTCCAATTCACTACAATCCAAATGTTTATACTTTGCCTTCTGAACTAAGCAGATAACCAGAGCTCAGTTAGTCATTTCTATGAAAATAAGTTATATTCAAAGAATGGAATAATTTTGCAAGTATTATTCTACTACCAGCACTTAGCATCCAATTGAAGGGAATTCTCCAAGTGAGAATGAACTGAAACACCACCGTCTGATTAAATCCTTCTAGCAAGAACATGTTGTTTTAGGTTCTTGGTGTGGTTTGCAATTTTTTTCAAAATTGGATTGTCCATGGAAGAAGAAGAGTCTCTGTTATTTTCTGGCTTTGGGCAAAGTAGTGGTTTCCTCTTTGCTCAGCTGCTAACTCTGAGTGCCTGCCTTGCACAGCAGCAGGAGGCAGGTCGCCTGGCAAGCCGGTGACAGCGTCCCTGCTCTCCTGGCCTTGATGTTCCAGGTTGTGTCCTTTAGCCTTGTGGCTCTGGGCTGTAGGAGAATTTCTTCCTCCACTCCTGTTGGCACGGCCCTGTCCCCAGGGGTAATAGAAATACATTGTCACTGAGAATAAAGACTCACGTGGAGATTTTGTTACGCTAGAGCAGGGAAGACAGATTACACTTGTTGGGGGAAAAGAAGGGTGGACCCCTAAGTTAAACAAAGCCTACAATAAGAACTTCAGGATGTCAGACGGGGGATGAATATTAACCCCCAGACAGGGATCTGTGTGAAGATGATTTGGGGCTTCTGATGAACTGTAACTTCCCACCAGGTCAGCAGCGAGGATTCTGACCCAGTCTGAGGCTTTCCTCATCTGCATTCAGAAGCCTGGTGTCTGCACCTGAGCTAAGGGAAGGGGCCCTTGTCGGATAGCACCTGAGCCAGCCGCTGGATTTGGGGCTGCACGTTGAAAGACCAGGATGACTGGGGTCATGGAGGTTTCACTGACGAGACCGAGAAAAAGAATGACACTATTTTTTTTTCTTTTAAAAAACAAATTTTATTCTGTATATTTGAGATGACAACATATTATGGGATACATATAGATAGTACAATCCTTACTGAAGTGAAGCAAATTAACATATCTATCATTTCAAATAAGTACTTTGAATGACAATATTATTGAAAGTAAAACATGAAAGGGAGGGAATGTGGTGTGCCATCGCCTAACGGGCACAGTGCAGAAGTACAGGGCACACCTCCTGGGTGAAGGTTCAACTACAACAGGACTCTACCTAACAGATGCAAACAATGGAACCTAATTGTCCGTACCCTTATGATCCATCTGAAATGTAAAAGAAAAGTAAAATATGAGATTGCTCCATAAGCTGAAATAAGGTAGGATACACTCCAAGACAGATCCAAGGGGTTATTTGTTCAAGCGCGTAGGGAGACCGTTCATGAAACAATTGCGTGCATGAGCCTAGCACAGCCAGGGAATTTGGAGCTAGGGATTGCACTGAGATTAAAGCTCAGGTAACTGCAGGGAGGCTGAGTTCAGAAGTGCTTTATGGCAGAGGCTACTGCCGCTGAATCCCAAAGGCTGGACCCAGCGCTCCTGAAAAGTTGCTGCAGCTGAGGCGCTTTGTGCTTTTCGAAGTGCCTAATTACTCGCCTGTGTGTGTGTGTGTGTGTGCGTCCTGATAACGTTGACAGCAGGTAAAACTACAAGCTTCACGTACAGTAAGAACGCTCCATTCTCAGAAATGATAACACCTAGACTACGTGCTGAAGCAGGTGGACCTTTGGGGTGCAGATTTTTTTGGACATTTATGTGATATGTCTTAATCCTGTAGCGTTCCTCTTCTGGATGTGGCTTCGGGCTCCTATTGACAGGAGGGCCTGGCCTCGGGGTCTGTCCCCAAGGAAGCCACACCCACGACCGCGCAGCTTCTCCCTAAGTGGCAGTGTAGTGTCTTTCTACGTGGGCAGGTGTGTTCAGACGAGGGCTAGCAAGAGCTTCCTGTGGGACCCTGGGGGGAATCTGACATGTGACAAGGGAATAGATGCTCCCGTTGGAGGGTTGACGTTGGGTCTCACGTCTGGACATTGCCGGGCTTCCTAAATGAATGGGGGAACCAATGCAGGAAAGGGGGAGCCAGGGCCCGCGTGCCTGGAGTCCCTCGCTGGCCTGTGGAAGCTGGTTTGGTTTTCATTTCACAGTGCTGGTAACTGCTTCCTTTGTGTGCCCTATGGCTAGCATAGATTTTTTTGCCTGTAATTATAATTTCAGCAAATTTTTGCAATTGCAAAACACTGCATTTTTAGAGAAGTCCTGCTGTCCCTCCCCAGTGGGCCGAACTCAGCCTCATGATGCTGGTCCAGGCGTGTTTCTCACCCGGGGTGCCCGGCCAGCCGCGAGAGCTCCTTACAGGGCGGATTTATGATGGATGCCAGCTGGTCTGAGAGAAGGAAACAGATATTGATTTTTAATATTTTCTCCCAACTTGTTTACTCTAGGATAATCCAGCAGCTGCGTGGCAGCTTGTCTCCGAGTGGAAGGATTATTACCACTGCCTTTTGATGAGATAAATTACCCAGGATGACCTGAATGGCTAAAGGGGACACTTTGATGTTATGTTGCTTCATTTACCCTTATGACTAAATGATTATTGATTTTATATTTTTAAGCTCTTGAAACGTGAAAATAAGTTGGTGGAGAAGGCCGGCTGTGTTAGTTTTATTAATTTATTTCTGCAGGGCATAATTCACTTTGGACCAGGTTGTGAAGGTTTTGGGTTCATGACCGACTGCAGATACAGTTGCAAAGAAATGGCTTATTTATATAGTCATTGCAAGTAGTCCCCAAATCAATACGGTCTGGGATTGGATGATTAAACTCAGTGCCTTTGTGGGGTTCATTCCTGCAGCTGCTGCTGAAATCATGTCGGCTGCAGCGGGACCAAGTGATCAGGTCTACAAATAGCAAGTTTGTTCAAGTCGAAATATTATTTTTTTGCTCATCATTTTTTTTTCTGTGATATTCACTCAATGACACTTTAACAGTCTGGAGAAAAAAAGGCAGTTGATTGACTACTTCAATGAAATCAGTAATCTGCATTCAGAGTCGCCTCCAAGGGCCGTGGGAACGTTGTGGGTGGACTTGGCACAGACTGTGACAGCAGGTCCCAGACTGTGCTGGGTTCGGTTTGGGCACATCTGCCCGCCACGGGAGCCTGAGGTGTGCACAGACCTGTAGCTGTTCGGGGAACTGTTTGGGGCTCTTCGGAAAGGCTTGGTGGCACTGTGACCCTGGACGCTCTGGCCGTGTCACTGAAGTGCGGTCTTTTCCACCTTCTTTCGACAGGCTCCGTCTGCCCTTTGTCTGAAGGACGCCTGTGTCACTCCTTGTACAAGAGTAGGAACACTGCCTACAGAAAATTGGGTTATATGTTTGTATTCTTCATAAATTCCTTCGTTGATTTTCAGAGATTTGTAACACGGTCCCCGTGCCCCATGCATTCCTAGTCAGTAAGGTTCACTCTGCTCACAGACACTCACAGACGCCTCCTAATGGGTTGGGACGGGGAGTTTCTTGCTTCTCTGTCACCTTCTCCACCCAGTGCAGGAGGGAGACCTCAGGAAGGACCACTTTCCCCAGAAGACTCCTGAGAAGATTTTGCATCTATTTATTGAGACTGCCCAAACCCAGAGTCAGACAAACCACAGACTCGCGGCAGTGATGGCAGCTCCAGCTTTGAGCTCAGTGACGTTCCCAGGCCAGCGGCCCCCTCCCCAGCCCCCTTCCTGAACCAAATGTTGGTTTCAGGTGCTTCAAGAGATGGCTCAGCCAAGTCCAGTGTTCCATCCAGGGATATTTTAAAGGTCAAACATGTACGCATCAGCTGAACTTGGTGATACTATGATACATTTTGCCTTGGAAATTCATTTCAAATAAAGCGCAGAGTTTGTAGACATTATGGCTTGCTGCTGAAGTGAGCCGTCCTACACGCAGACAGGAAGCAACTGTGTACAGCTCCTTCTCCAGACAGGACTCGCTGCTGTTGTAAGTAACGGTAGCATGTTTTTATGGAGTTAAAAAGGTGTCAAACACTTTTTCTTACTTTATTCAGTATACATATATAATTAATATGCAGTAAATTATATGGCTCCAGTTTAAAGCTTGTTTAAATGCATAGAATTGGAAGCAGGATGAAGAAATAAAATAACTTTTGGAGCACTGTAATGTAATATGTTGATCAATTTTATAGAGGAGTGGTGAATATTTAATTAATCACCTTCTGACAATTATTCACACTGGCCGGAATCAAGGTCTCCATTAACGCCGAGGAACAGCTTCATTACAAATGACCCATAAAAGTGTCGAGTGCAGGCACTGAGGACAAGTAATTTCCTTTCCCTTTAAGACCATTAGACGGAATGATGAGGGTGGGTAAGGTGATGAACTGCGTAATCCCGTGATTACAAAGGAAGGCGTGAGCAGTAAATTCGACAGCCCCGCTGGCTGGCTGGGCAGGGGATGAGGTGACAGAGAGATGGCTGGGTTCCTTCAAAGCACTTTTAATTTCACAAGAGGACGAGCCTGCCAGCGTCCTGTGCTTTCCGGCTGTTCTCTCCCCTCCCTCAGCAGGTGCTCAGGCTTGAGGCCTGCCCGCTGCTAGCACCGGGGACACAGAGAGAGAGGTGACGTGACTTTTTTCAAAATGCCTCTTCCCACAGCTCTCAGCAGAGGGAATGCACATTCGGGGCTGTCTTGATGAATGTCATGCAGGCTGGCCTACTGGAGCCACTTGGACAGGGGACAGGGACCAATATGTCAGTGGGGTCCCTGCTTGCGTTTCAGGGCTCGGCTTTGAGGACAAAGAACAGATTGATCATTGTGGCTCCTCTTCAGCCTGAGAACAATCTTGAAAGTTGATAACTGCTTACTTTTCACTGAATCCATTCCTTAACTTTTCATTATTGGCCAAGAGACTTTGACGTTTATCAACTTTCAGATGTCGAGACAGGTCTCTGGGTCTCAGGAACTCTGGACGATTTTTTACTGAGTGAAAAATATTTTCTTTCCCAAATGGCTCAGTGGTGAAAATTCATTTATGAGAATGTCAGGACTCTATGGCCTTGGAGAAAATAATACAAAATAGACTGTTCCTGTGACTCCTGTCCTCCCAGCCAGCTGACAGGAAGCACATTTGCTCTGAGGACCAAAACTCAGCTTCCAGGAATCCTGTTAGAAATCAAAGAAAAGCTTGAATTTTTGTGTGTTGGGTAAAGTGTTTGGGGAATGTGGATTTAATTTCAATTGCAAATGGCCTCTTTAGCTGGCCAAGTCTCTCTAAAATCCATCAAAATGCAAAGGGTTAGCTCTAGTTTTAACACAAACAGAACCTGAAGATACTTAAGTTTTCAAAAGTTCAGGCATCTTGACTACCACTAAGATGTTTTTCTTAGACTTTCTCTTTATTTCTTTCAACTTCATTTAAGATCCTGCACCCAAGGGCAGCCCGGCCCTAGAGCACACGCCTACATACACAGGTTCAAGTGGCCACTTTTAAAAACTAATAGCTATTGACTCTGGTTAGGATTTCTGTGATGTTATCAGGCCTGTAAAGACGTTGCGGTATGCCGTTTACATTGTACCTGGTGACTGTATAATCATTATTGATTTTCCCTGTGTGTAGTACCTATGTCAAACAACCTAATATATTTAAATGGTGATTATTTCAGTTCTATATCTACTATTAGATAAGATCAAAGGTAGTTAAATGTGCGGTAGATGGGGGAGAAGATAGTGTAATGTACTTGTGCCTCTTGAGAGTATTTAATAATTAACTTTCTCAAACATGTTGAGATTTGGGGGCTGTGGAAGAGTGAGCCCTCGCAGATGGAGAGAAAGCAAATCAGCCTCGTGGCTCCCGGCGTCCCGGCTCTGGGAACGCCAGCCACAGAATGAATGGCTTTTTAAAGATCCTGGGAAATCATTCTAGGCGCTTAATTCATCCCTTGTTTTTGTACAAATACTTACGAAGAAATGAGAAACAAACGCAGACCAATGTGTGATTTCCCCAGGAAGCAGTTGCCGTTAATCCTGAGAGTGAGATTCAGGGGACCCCCTCTGGGGTGAGTGGCTGCTCCTGGTGCATCTCAGGCAGTGGCCGTTGTGTCCAGTCAGTGACCACACAGTGTCCAGCCTGCACATGGAGTTCCAGCACATCCGAGTTCCGCCTGGACAGTGTGCAATAAAGTATGACTTGGGTCATACTCTTGTCAAAATTCAATAACTTTTCTCAGAGCATTTGATTGGATTGGTGTTTGATTTGGTGATTTTAGCTGAGTTCATATTTAGTTTTGAAGGGAAATTTATTGAACAACTTTTACCCCTAAACTAACTTTATGTAGCATTTAATGGCTTAATACTTTTCTCATTTATTAGATATTATTTTCTTTAGTGAAGGTCATGATTGGAACATTGTGAAAATTTTTTAAATTTTAGGGGAGTGCATTATAAGCTTTCATCTTGGGCAATATGATTTTGAAATATGAAATTCCATGCCCTATGAGAGATGGCAGCTGTGGTATAAGGGTCCTGACCAAACCTTCTACTGAAGGGACAGGAAGCCGTGGTCAGCACTCACCGTGCATGCTGCGTGGGCTGCTCCAGAGTAAAGGCAGGGCTGGCACACACAGCTCTTCACAAGGAGGGAGCCGAGTCCATATGTGTGCAAATAACTACCACGCCGGGATCTGAGCACACGTGCACCGGGCAGTGCTGGGATCCCAGTGGAGCCCCAGAGGCTGCTGGTGTCGGGGCTGTCTCAGCAGTCAGCTGCCCTTGTTGCAAGAACCTCATGCCTGGCTGCCTCCTCCTCAGAGGACTTGAAGTACTAAAGCCATCAAAGATGGCCTGTGTGTTGTCTTGGGCGGGTTCTCTAGAAGCCAGCCTGATGAGAAGTTTGCATCAAGAGGAGTCTCTGGTAGCTCCCGGCTGGCGCAGAGGTGTGAGCCCTGGAGTGGGAGGCCTGGGCAAACTGTGACATCCATCAAAACCTATGGAGGGGATAGTCAGCATTCCTGGGAGCTGTAGTGACCCAGAGTCATTGCATGGTAGGTAAGGGGTGAGGAAGCTGGGCAGTCACAATCCCACCCTCGACAGGTGGTAACAGGCTACCCCTCAAGCATGTGCACTGTCAATGCCCAGGCACTGTCAGCTCAGGCACAGAAGGTTCTGGAAGCTCAGGGCAGCCTCCAGCAGTGACATAGAGCTGGCTGCTAGGCCCAAAGGCAAACCCTAGGCTGGTGTGGCTGATGGCATCCGGAAGGCCTGGGTGAGCAGCAGCAGCCCCAGCCAGTGACAGCAGAGGAGACACATCTCTCAGCAGCTCAGCTGGTGTTGTTCCTGTTCTCACAGCAAATATAACCCCCTGCTTAAAATTAAAATTACTCATGAAATTTGATTATTTAAAGTTCTGTTTATTTCTAATAGCCATTTTAACATTTTGGCTATGTCAAACTAAATAACAAGCAGAGAAAAATTCTCCAATGATGATGAGCTTAACCAGCAGTGAGTGGCCCAGCACAGAATTCGTGTGTCCCAGCAATTCAGGGAGGCTAAGGAAGGCAGGGGTTTTATGGGTAAAATTCAGAGCATTTTGGGGTTTTTTGAGGTAATTGCCTTTGGCTGCAAAGACCTATAGCAAGGGTGGCATCAGCCCCCAGCTGGGCAGGCAGTTGCTGGGGGGATGACCTGGCAGATGTGTGTATGGTGTGAGGTTGCCGTGGCTGCCGTGTAAGGCTGGGGTCTCGCTGGTCTTCTGTGATCCTTGCTGTCGTCAGGAGATGGTGCGTGAGCCCCCCAGGGCCTTCCCACCCTGGTTGACACATCACCCCAGTACAGTTCTGACAACTTTCAAGGATACTAATTTCAGATTATTTTGATGGTGCAGTTTTCCTGAGAGAAGGCCTGAGCAGAGCATGGTCACGTGGCTGGCCAGCTCCAGACAGCAAGCCCAGACATGGACATTTTTAAACAGAGGTCAAAATCAAATTAAGATGAGGTCCTAATGTGATGGTGCCTTTATAGGTAGAGGGGAGCGATGCTGAGCATGGGGAAGGCATGGCCCAAGACATAGTGACAATGGAGCAGGACCACGCCAATGACTGTGCAGCTCAGGACAGGGCCCCTCCCTGCAGGTGGGAGGTGCCAGCCGTGGGCTCCTGACCTCTGGGACCATCGAACATGTCTGTTTTGAGCACCCAGCATGTGGTGCTCTGTAGGGCAGCCTAGGACACCAGAGCAGAGACATTTATGCATTTGTGGCCATGGTGCTGCTCGTGTGGACAGAGATGAGGTGTGCTCTCGACCTGCAGACTCCTGGGGAACCCCGCACCTCCTCGGGGGCAGGGTGGGAGGTTGGTACCTGCTCTTGGAGTGGATGCAAAAAGGAAGGAGGGAGCATCCTGGGACTGATTTCTGGAGGCCAGGCGTGGTAGTGAGTGTCCCTCACTTTGATCTCAGACCGAAATGTGGGGTCTGAGGGGGTGAGGTTGCTGTGAACAGCACCTGGGATACCTCGCAGACTTCACTGATGGTGTCCTCCAGATAGTGTCCTTACAAAAGGACATCCATTTTGCTTGGTGGCAGGGTCACGTGGCGTCACACCCCACATGGCAGGGCTGTGCGAGTAGCAGGGACTGGAGAGGGCTGCCTGGGGAGAAGGCACTGCCTCCAGGCTGCAGGTGTGGGGGTCCTGCGGCCCCAGCAGTGCTGGTCCCCGGCCAGCCCCCTGCCGGGTGCCTCCTTGTCAGCCCACCTATCCTTCCCTGAGGCTCACACCCCTGCCCTTGGGTGTCCCTGAGACCCAAGCTCAGCTACCATGAGGCACCAAAGATTGGTTTAAATCCCAGGGATTCATGAAGTTTGGTCAGGGGGCTGGGAGAGGCAGGGTGTTCCTTGGGGATGTGATATGAGCCCCTCAAAAACCCATCAGGGTGTGCACGTCCTGGGTGGCGAGGTCGGTCTGAACAGGCGCCTCCAGCGTGATCACAGAGAGGAATTCTCGGTGGACAAGGACAAGGTCTGTCCGGGCTACCAGGCCAGGAGCACCTGAGGGAGACTCTACCTCCCCAGAGTCGGGCCGGCCACTGTCTGCCGGGGCTCTGTGTCTGTGCCTGTGTCTTCCCGGGCAGGCCGGGCCCCCTCTGCTGCACAGGGCTCGGACACTGCTGCTGGACGAGTCCCTGTCAGGAAAGAAACACAATAGCCCCCGGGAGGCTTGGGGCGGTCAGACCTCCTGGGTCAAGGTGCGACGGCCTCGTGAGCGGCTCTGAGGCTGAGCTCCGTCTCACACGGGTTCCCCTACACTGGCTGGAGCTGCTCTGAGAGTGGCCGGGTCTCGGGGTGGCCCTGAGGACATCCCCGGCCGGCCTCTGCTGTCCTGCACCCACTGAGCTCTGCTGTTGGGAAGCCCACGCCCGGGCACAGATGGACGGGACCCCTCCACCTCTGCCATGGACACAGGCGTTTCAGTAATGATAGGCTTGAGATATTTGAGGTCTGGGTTTACTACAACTGCTAATAATAATAAAAATAAAGGTTGTTCATGTTCTCCACAGTGCCCCACAGAAACCGCCTTTCCTGCAGCCGGCTGGCGAGCCAGGCTTCTCTTTCTCTGCCCGCAAGGTGGATGGGAGTTTCATCGCCCTCACCCTGCGTCCCAAATGAGTGATGGCATAATGTTGATGCACTCACGAGAGATGGGCGTGAATTCCCCTGTCTCTGTCAAGTGCCTTTATTATTCTATCAGTTATATTAGTTGGGCAGGCCCTTTGGCTTTTATGAAGGAATCCCTTTTAATAGGCATAATGCCTATGTCTGGAAATGACTTTTCCTTCAATCTGTCAAAATCCTGGCTCTTCTGAGCAGGGACCCTGCCTCACTCGAGTCACTAATTGGGGAGGTTGGTCCAGACAGCACCTTTCCCGGCCAGGGTTCCCAGCAGAGGGCTCCGTCCGGGCGGGGCAGCACCCTGTACCAACCAATAATTAAATCCTCCAGGCTCAGCCCTTCACGCCAGCTAATCTTGGTGGCTGTTTACATGCTACTATTTGTTAAATGGCAAATTTTATTGATTTGGCAAATTCAGTCTCACATTGTAGATTTTCTCTCAGTCTGTGTTCCTACATGTGGTTCAGCATTTTTAAATGTCAACTGCAAAGTATTATTGATCAGTAATTAAAAGTGTGGAGAAAAATTAGCATAGTAGAAGTTTGCGGTCATTAGCACAAGTACCGTTGGGCAATTATTTAGCATGTTTTAACATTTATTTCCCTTCCTGTTATTGACATAGAGTATGATGCTCACCAAACAGTTTTTGTTCTGCTAAAAAGGACAGTGTTAATGTCAATAAGCGTTAATGGCATGCATTCCCTCTTGAAAATGTGCTTGTTGGGTTCCCTGGAGCACAGGCGAGGAGATCCCAGGGGAGCCTGCCCTCCACTGGGCAGGAGGGAGGAAAGAGCCTGTATTCCCACGGCCGAGCAATGGGGCGGCAGCTTGAAACTGGATGGCAAAAGGATCAAACTGGCCCAGGTGGGGAAGAAAGAAACAGCAGTTACTGTGTGTCTGGGACGCTCATCTCAGGCTCTCTCAGATGCAGGCTGATTTCCGGTCCTGCACCATTTCCTGGGAGGTATAACAAAGTCGTCAGGTCACGTGAAGACACTCTTACTCTGAAAGCATGATCACCAGGCTATTGGCTACAATCGATGCCCTCACTCTCCAGGGGGTTGCAGACCTAAAACCCAAGCCCTGCATGGCCAGTGTGCTGCCCTGTGTGGGCACCGCGCCACGTGGGTGGGGAAGGGCGGGGTCCTCGGGGTGAAGTGTGCTGACCAGGGGGGTTCGGGGGGTCCCCGGTGTGAAGTCCACTCACCTGTAGGGTGGGGAAGTGCCGGCGGGGGCGGTGAAGTGTGCTGAG